>JAAMPC010000067.1:0-128297 GCA_016771965.1 Brassica carinata
TTTACTTGTCAATGACAGTAGCAAATACAAATCCTTTCTCGTTCGAGCGTACTCCACTGTCTGGATGATTGGTGGTTTCGTTCTAATAGTCTACCTTGGTCATCTCTACATCACAGCCATGGTGGTTGTTATCCAGATATTCATGGCAAGAGAACTTTTCAACTTGCTAAGAAGAACTCATGAAGATAAACAGCTCCCTGGCTTTAGATTACTCAACTGGTAAAACTTCACTTAAGAGTTTCTATGATCTTTTTCTTTTATGTGACTGATACTGAATGTTTTGACAGGCACTTCTTTTTCACAGCAATGCTTTTTGTTTATGGTCGAATACTTAGTCAAAGGTTAGTCAACACTGTGACTCCAGACAAAGTCCTGTATAGGCTGGTCACTAGCCTCATCAAATACCACATGGCAATCTGTTACTCCTTGTATATATCCGGTTAGATGTTTTATCAACTTTGAGGTTTTACTGTCTTTTTTAACTGCTTTTGCTTACAATCTTTTTTTTTTAATGTGAAACTCTAGGCTTTGTTTGGTTCATCTTGACATTGAAAAAGAAGATGTACAAATATCAGTTTAGCCAATATGCATGGACGCATATGATCTTGATTGTGGTGTTTACTCAATCCTCATTCACCGTCGCCAACATCTTTGAAGGAATCTTCTGGTAGTTTACATATTTAACATATTAAGTCACCTCTTCCTTCTTGAGTCTACTTTGTTAAGATTCTAATATTTTTTTTCTGATGCAGGTTTCTTCTTCCTGCATCACTCATCGTCATCAACGACATCTTTGCATATATCTGTGGCTTCTTCTTTGGAAGAACACCGTTGATCAAGTTGTCACCAAAGAAAACGTGGGAAGGTTTCATTGGAGCTTCTATTACCACAATGATTTCTGCATTCCTGGTAAGCTAAGAAGTAAATGTTTAAATGAGTGTTAGTGGTTATTAAACTTTTGCTTCTTTTTATTGCAGCTTGCAAATATAATGGGACGTTTCCTGTGGCTTACATGTCCTAGAGAGGTACGTGGAAGCTTATAGTCATCTCATGTGTTCTTTTCATACAATGACCATTTATGTTTACTGGATTGTAATCGTTTTACAGGACCTATCCACGGGCTGGCTCCAATGTGACCCGGGTCCATTGTTCAAGCAAGAGACGCATGCTTTACCAGGATGGATCTCTAATTGGGTAAGACTAGTCATTGTACACTACTGAAACAATTACAGGGAGAAACTTTCATTACTTCTTCTAAAAGAGAAGGCAAACACTTTGCAGTTGCCTTGGAAAGAAATTTCTATACTACCAGTTCAGTGGCATGCTCTGTGTCTTGGATTGTTTGCGTCTATAATAGCGCCTTTTGGTGGCTTTTTTGCCAGTGGTTTCAAAAGAGCTTTCAAAGTCAAGGTTAGTTTCATTATAGAAAACGCCAAATTTCTATGCAGCAGCATTGATTCACTGTTTCATTTCTCAGGACTTTGGTGATAGTATTCCCGGGCATGGCGGAATCACAGATAGAATGGATTGTCAGGTATATCTGAGCGCACTGAGTTCATACATATTATTATTGCATCCTTAAGTCCTTTCTAGCATCATTGTATCTTGTATCATATTTCTTTCCCTTTTTTGTAGATGGTGATGGCTGTTTTTGCATATATATACCATCAATCCTTTGTTGTACCTCAAAGCCTCTCTGTGGATAAGCTCTTAGACCAGGTAAAGATGTTTACTGTAAAAGAACAACACAACATAATCAAGATCTCTTATTTGGCTTTTTGATTACTCTTATTTGTTACAGATAATCACAAGCCTGACATTTGAGGAACAACAAGCTCTGTTCATGAAGCTAGGCCAAATGTTGCAGGAAAAGGTTACTGGATCTTAGATCATTACAAGCTTACCTACCATGTTATATACTCTGCATGTGTTACAAAAAAAAATCATTTGGATACCAAAGAAAAGAAAGCAATAGATTCATAAGTTTGTGTGTTTAGCCAAGCCTCTGTATAGTAAGAAGAATGTGTAAGATTATTCATGACACGAGCATTTCAGCAAAGTTAAAAATCATTTCTTCTTAAGATCATCATCATCCCCAATAAAACTAATACAAGAAAAAGAATCTAGACTCTATCCATAGAGTTTCACTTCCAAAAAAATATAATAAAAGTCGAAATTTCTGATAAAACGATGAACAAAAACTATATTTATGATCTTCTTCTGGGCTCTTTTTCTCCCGAATCTTTCTCATTGTGCTTTGGGCTTCTCGATCTTGACATAAGGAAGAACTCCAAGAAAGTATTTCACCTTTGGATTCCACCCACGTTGCTGAGCTCGACAGAACATCAAGAACGTGTTTGCGAAGTAAGAGTTGAAACTCATGAATACATGCCACAGAGCGTGTCCCTGGGGATTCACAGGCCACTGTGATATCCTCTTGCAGAAAATACGGTCACAGAACCAGCACACGCTCCCCACTAGTATCGTAGCAACATACCACTTGGCAATCCTTTTAGCTGCGGTGTCCTCTGTGTGAATGTAGTACTTGTACATCCGAGGGATGCAAAGAAGGCAGAGGATCACGTAGTGGACCTTGAAACCGATGCCAAACCTGAGGTAAGCATGGACTGCGGCAAAGACAGCACCGTAGAGGAAGAGAAAAGTGGGCATGGTGCTTCTGTAATGCCAGTCTGGTGAGTAGAGGATGTACATGTAGAGAAGTATCTCCCACACCATTGGGGTCTCATCACTCTGTTGTTGCCTGTTCCGATCAAGAGACATAGAATCATTAACCAAACATTGGATCAATCATACAGCTAGAAAGGAAGTGTGTACTAACACGTGCTGCAAGGTGGCATGGTAGAGCATGCTGCCGATAGCAAGGATCATGTTGGAGATGTGAAGGATGCTAAACCTCTTCTCAAACCGTTGCCTAATCGCATTGACGAGACCAATGAGAGCAAGTATGATTCCAGGGACGCCGGAGATGGTGTTGTAGAACTCAGCAATGTAAGAAGAGTAGGCGTAGTTGTTCTCACAACACTCTATAGTAGAGGTCACAGGACCCCAAAAGCTCGATATCCCATCTGCCATTTTCTATCTTCCGCTCAGTATGAATCTTACTCCTTCCCTTAAGACACTACTAAGAGAAGCCACCAGGAGCGAAACCATTAAAAACACATCTCGAAAGACCGTACAGAGAGAGCAAAAGGAAAACTAACATAAGCGAAATAGTAATCTCTTATATATTAATTAAACATTTATCTTCGGTTGATTGAGTAGATTGCAGCAACAAAGAGTGAAAAGGACAGGCTAGTAGCCACCAAATGAATAAGAGTAAAGGTAAAGACTTTAACTTGCAGGAAGAAGCAACAATACTATGTTAAGTATAAAAACTAATCATTTTAACATGAACTTTACACGCTAATGGTGGCAGTTGAGAATCTAACCTTTGTACAGTATCCAACACACAATAAGAGTGAAAATTTTGAAAACCCAAAGCTGCTCAAAAGCATCTTCTTACAAAAACACATGAACGATCAACAAAATTCAAAATACCGAAACACTTAAAACGACGAATCTAGGTCACAGGTAATGTCAAAACAAGGGGGGAGGATCCATATGAAGAAGTATCAGATCCACGATGTAAACTACTACTACATCCACGAATCAAATAAAGAGAACATAGCTCGAAAATAAACCGATCTAAGCAAAAACAAACCGTTTCCTCCTGGCGATGATGATGGAGACAAAGAAGATCTATCTCCTTCCTTCCTTCCTTCCTATCTTCAACCAGCTCCGAAATCTCTTAGCAGATCGAAGGAATCAGATGGATGTATGACTTTTCTCTCTCTATCTCTTTCTCTTTCTCTCCCTGATCGTTTCTTCTTCTTCGGCTTCTCTCTCCTTCGGGGGGCATTGTCGTCATTTTATCTGCCGGAATTTCGATTTTAAGGTAATAAACTTAATACTATAACAAAACTAAGTGCGGCGCGCTTATCGTCGACATGATGTGATGATGGTTATTAGTAAATTAGTGTTTGAATTTGCATTTCTGCTCCCTCTTCTCTTTTACTTTTTACTTAATCTTGATTACAAAATTAACCAATTAGGATTTGACCAGAAAAAAAAATTAACCAATTAGGATTTAACTAATTGGTTAAATTTAAGTAACTTTTTTTATTCCATTCGTTAAAATTCTCACAGACTCAGGCATTGAACTACTTTTTCATCCACTCATTTAGATTAACTAACTACAGGTGTCACTAATCAAACTTTTTTTTTTGTTTTAGCATTGGAAAGATTTTCGTTTAACTAAGGGCTGTTATTCAATTAGATATATAATATTTAAATAAATTAAAATTTAAGCTGTGTGAGTTTAGGAAAACAAGATTAACTGTGAATGTAACTTTACTAAGATTTAGTTGGGGGAACTGAACTTGCATAAATAACGAAGTAAAAGATTACAAAATGCTCTCTCGATCTCATGTCCTTAAAAAGAGCTCACGTGTTCGGTGTTCCTATTCTTAGGCTCGTTAAATAGGAACATGGGTCGATTGGTTGGATTGTAGCTGTAGAAAATTTGCTATAGAATTCAGACTGTAAAATTTTTTGATGTAACTGTATCTAGTTTAGCTGTAGAAATTAAATGAGAAAAATGATTAAAAAAAATATATTTCTACAACAATATTTTAAAAAGGAAATAAATTTCTACGGACATAATTTTTTGCTTTAGAAAATAAGACTTTTATATCTATTTTTTTATTTTATTGACTTTAGTTTTAAAAATTAGTTAAAACATTGGTAACTTAAGTGATTGTAGATAGAAATTAAAACTAAAGTCACTGGTTACGACCCAACCAATCACCCTATATTATTTTGTGTATCTCAAGCGCACATGCTACATTTAGTTCTCTGAATCCCGAATTATTGTTTGACTAACTCGACACTGTCATGACTTGGTCTTAATTGTTCTTTGTTGCTTCGGCTAGCTTCTAAAAGACATGAAAAAACTGGGCCTTCTTCGATTGGGCCGTGACTACATTCTTACCTACTTTTGTTATCCACGACTTTCTCTTAGCACCGTGTGATCTCTACCAGGTTTCTTCTTCGGTAACAATATTTCCGCAAAATGTTTAAATTTCAGCACGTATCAGATTTTAACATTTGTAACTGTCTAAGACGTAGTGAAAGTCACCGTTTGGATTCTTCATAAGATTGCGAGTCTTGAGAACCAAATTGCATATAATCGATATTGCAACGGGCCATATACATACAGTACTATATCATAGATTAAGCGAATTAGTAAAAAGGATTTGCACCTACATGTTTTCAAACTCCAAAAACATTTGAAAATACTCAGGTTTCTCCTAAATTGTAATTTGTAAACGTTAACCTTTGATGATGACACAAGCTCTGAATCATTTATACTCTTCTGCATTATTTTCACGACCGCTGCATGGATCTCTCCTTTACATCCCAAAACAAGGCTACACGCTAAAGGCAGCCATGAGCCATCTATTGATATTGTGGAACACCAAGGACTCCAAACTTCACAAAGCATTTCAACTGTTGAGTTCCTCTTTAAGTTTAATTTCGCAACTGTTGAGCTTTAACAACTTCGTTTCTTTTAAACTGAATCATCCTCCCTACTATACAGTGCTTACTCACCGAAATCATTTCTCTGTTCACAGTCTTGGAATGTGACTATATACATGGATTGTTTAGGAGAAAATTACCCCTAAGGACACTTTATCAGTTATCAATTACTGCTGGAGACACATTCAATCATGGACACACATTATGAGAAGATAAAGACATAAAAGACCCTTACCTTAGTCAAACCATAGTTGAGTTTGTTAACCCCCAACAACAGTCACGCACACACCCATCTCACTCGTGTGTGTGAATTTTGCCCTAATCCCGCCGATAACTCAAAAATCCTCACATTTACTCAACCCTAATTCCCCCGACTCATCCTTCATCTCTCTCAGTCAATTGTTCATCCCCTTCAATCAAACTGACATCCACCGCATTTTTAGATTCGTAAGTCTGCTTAGTATCCATCATATCACCCCGAGGTAATCGGCTCTCCGACATGCAAGGTTTGTTCTCCTTGATTCAGCTTTAATAGATCTATTCTTCTCATCTATTCTTAACCCCCGTCGATTTCGGGGGGTTCTTCGTCTTTATAAGATTTTTTTTTCAAGGGTTGAGCAATTTGATAACTGTTGTTACGATTTTTGAAACACTAGATCTGCTCTTGACAATCTTTTGGTTCTCTGTTTTAGGAGACAACGAAATCGACAATCGTCTCCCGGAGAGGCTGTTTGCAACCGATAGGTTCCCGGTGCGTCGCCTCAATATTTACTCCAAACCAGATATCCTCGCATTCGTCCGTGATGTTCTCCGCGATACTCCCGAGTTCCAGACGATCAGAGAATCTTGTTTTGGGAAGTTGTTTGACCTCCCCGCACGCCAATGTCCTGTCTCTTGCAAACTAATCCACTCTTTACTGTCAAGACAGCTCATTGTCGATGACCCACACACCCTCTGGACCGCTTTCTCAGGTCAACCTTTCAGATTCGGCCTTCAAGAGTTTGGCACCATCACTGGTCTCCCTTGCGGTGCCTTTCCGGTTGATTATCGTCCACCTAAAAACAAGCGGAACCAAGCCTCGAAAGATAAGATCTGGCAGAAGCTTATTGGTGGAGACGAACTTACAACTTGTGCTGATATACGACACATGCTCGAGACAGAGAAGGATATGCAAGGGTTGAAGAAGCTAAAGCTCGCCTTAATCCTGATTGTAGATGGTGTTCTCATCGCTCACCAACAAGTCCCACGGCCCACACTCAGATATGTTCAAATGGTTGATGATCTGGAAACCTTTTTCCAATTTCCTTGGGGCAGAGAGTCTTTTATTAAGACAATTGCTTGCATGAAACCTCAACAAGGAAGAGTCTCAGTCGGTGCACTTGTTAAGGGTCTTAAGCAAGAAACGTTACACCTAAAGGGGTTCCCACTTGTCCTACAGTTGGTCGCGTTCCGTGCTATTCCGAAGCTTCAGTCAAAAATACCAGCTCCTTTCAATTCTCTCACAATCATGGAGCTCGAAGAAGACCACCTTCCTAACCACAACTCGATCAACATCAACGACGTACTAGCAATTGAAGCTGATAAAAATGTGAGTTAACTAGATTACTCTTCTTTTTTCTTGTTATTCTGTCTCTTTCATCTATTAACTCACAATAAGTGTCATGCTTGGTATTTTCAGCTCTCTGTTGCACCAATCATACCAATAGAGACCCAACCAGATCCTGGATGGGGAGTGTGGCCAGATGTTGTGGACGATGAAAGATTAGCTTACATGGAGCAACTAATAGCTGACAATCGACCTTTCTCTAAGTTCGTGTGGCCAGGGGGAGATACTTCTTTGCCTCTCATCTCTCCTCCAAGTGTCGAAGAGAAACCAGTCCACAAGAGGTCCCTCAAGAAGAAAATCACTGCAAAGAACAGGCCTCTACAGCTAAAGCGGACTACCAAAAAAGAATCATCATCCCGGAAGCAGAGACGTATCAGCAACTACTTTGTTCGTAATGGGTCTACGTCAAGCAAGTCTAACGAGCAGCTTACTGAAATGATCAGCGAGCTTACTACCCAACTTACAGAGGTGACTACCCAACTTACAGCCGTTGAAGCTGAACAAAAGAGGTTGCTCGAGATGATAAAACAACTTAAACAACGTGGTCGCACCAAGCGCTCCTCTCTCACCTCTCTGTTTCCTCGTAGCAAGAAGTTAAAAAAGAAACGCCGTGTGAAAAGTCAGACTCAATCACCTCTCGAGCCCACCGATGCTCCACGCAACAACATGGTAACACTTCTATCACTTATATCTGCTCATCTTTATTAAACGAATGTAAGTCAATAACATTGCCGTCGTAAAACTATTATGTCTCAGATGCCAAGTCCTCTTAAACACGAAGATGATAAATCATGCCATTCACCAACACTCAGCCAATACGCTGCTCAACACCACCTCCCAGATGTTGACAACTTTCACGACCACGATCCGCTTCCACATAAATCACCTGACCACGTTTCACCAATCCACTCTTCACCAGTCCACAAATACCCCATCCACATCTCCCCTGTCCATCAATCGCCAAACCATTCCCCATCCCTCCACGATGCAATTGATCACACCTCACCAGTCCACAACACGCCGGAACGCCCAGTTGGGCCCCCAACCACTTCTCACTCACGAAGGGGAGTAATTTATGATGCGCGTGATCACCCTAACAGCCCGGAGACCCACCACTTACTCTACCAGGGTCTCGAAATCTTTGAGGCCATACATGACGCATCACCTGTTGATGATGGTTTAGAAGCTCCTTTCCCCCCTCAGTCTCCTTTATCTCCTATCACACGTCCCCATTCCACACCTAAGCCTTCTCCAGCCAAGAGTACCGACACTGGATCAGGTTTTGCTCAACACGCTGCTTCCGTCAATGCTTTCTCAGCTACCGCCACATCAAACCGCATTCCACCACACAACTCACCTGTGGAAAACAACCAGGTACTCCACTTCAGATGCTACACCTTTACTAGTCTGTTTCTGAAAACTTCATCAACTGAAAAGCTGTTATATTTTCACAGAGAGATCAAAATGTATCTGAAGTGATGGAACTAAGTGACTCGTCCCCTCCAAGAGAAGCTTTATCGCACACTCCATCTGACGCGGAGAACCACTTAGCCAACGAACTCTTCCGCTGCCCTTTGGTGCCGTCGCAGTCATTAATCTCTCCGCTCCCCTCAGAGTTATGGGACCTTTTCCATTCAACGATTTCAGACGCAAGCCATGTGTAAGTAAAAAATGTTTTTACACTTGGGTCTACCTCCTTCCCCACTATCTTAGATTGTAGATTTAAATGTTTTATATGCACAGCTTCCACATCACGCCCTCAAGCTTTGACTTCTCCAACAAATTCCTATTAGAACTTGCTGTACCAACACACTGGACCACCACCTATGTATGTGCATTCCTTTACACATTTCCTTAAAGTTTTTATCGAGACCACCCATTTGCTTGTTGCTTGACCGCCAGTTTTTTCACATATTTCAGCATATGGAAATAATGATGTCCATGCTAGCTGAAAGGCACGCCCAACTTCTTGCCAGAGAGAACCTCCTCTTTACTACTCCGTATTTGGCGTCCACTATTCAGCAAAAATGGAGGAAGTTCAAAGCAGCTAGGAATAAAGACACTTTTTATTGGGACAAGCGCCTCTCGGATTTGGTCGCTACTCCAGGGAAAAAATGGATGACGGATGTCTCGACTGTCTACACACCCATGATTTGGGCTGACAAGCACTGGGTGGGTCTTGCTATAAATCTAGATGTGGGACTTGTTGAAATATTGGACCCAATGCCAACTTTGTATTCAGATAGCAAGGTTGCGGAACTCATCGAACCAATTACAACGTCTCTGCCATACCTCATCAAGAAGTTTGCTGATCCACAACTAACACAGTTCCGACATCTCGCTCCTTTTGCTTGGAACCGAATACCAGGCCTCTACATAAACGAGCGTTCAGGTGACTGCGGGCCAGTTAGTATAAAGTTCTTGGAAATGCATGCACATGGTGACCCTGAGCCTCACATGTCTTCTTTAACCGATGCAGTTGTCGACGACATCCGCAAACAATACACCATGGACATCTACAAGACTATTGTCCTTCCTGCCTACCACCACCAACTCAGCTAGTTAGGGAGCCTCTCCCAGCTAGTTTATGTTATATATTTTCTGTTATTTTCTGCTACTAATCAACTAAGTATCTCTCGGTGCTAGTGGTTTCTCCTCCATTAATGGAGTGATTTTAAGCCCCTTTTGTAATATTCTATTATCGGTCCTGCAAGACTTATCTTCGAGGTCTTCATAGAGGAGGACTCTATGATACATTTAGTAATCTAACGCTTTTCTTGTAGCATCCATGTTTCATTGATCGTTTTCTCTTATAACTTTCCCTTCGAAAAAGCATCCATATCCACAATGGAAAACGAACAGAACATGCATTACTGTCCACATCCACAAATTTAATAACACCCACCAGCGTCCACATCCCCAAATTATAAAACGTCCACATCTACAAGAAGAAAAAATATGCATTAATCTGGGCCACATATTATTAATAATCTTTCTCCGACCCTTACTGTGTTGACACATGGAATCACTGTTCCTCTACTTTACCTCTTCTTTGCCCCTAAATCGATATCTTTCCTAGGGTCTCGCCGTTCCAAGATCCCCTTTCGCCGTTCCAAGATCCCCTCTCATATCTCCACCAAAATAGTCTAGAGTAGTCTACTTGTTATGAGTTCCTCTAGTTCCTCATCTGCAACATATCGACGTCGCACCACCCACGGCGTTCCCAAAGCCTGTTGGTGCGGCAAAAGCCTCAATACCCTTGTTTCATTAACAAAAGAGAATCCTTACAGGAGGTTCTACCGCTGCGAAATTGCACTCCAGGTATTTATCTCCACCTCCTAGTCGTCATCGGCGTTTCCGATTTCTTGATTCTTAGAATATTTACAAATCTCACCCTTTTTAATTGATCTGTTTATTAGCGGCCAAACGAAGCACATCTTTTTAAGTGGGAAGATGAGGCTTTCCTCGACGAGATTCGAATGGTTGACGCTAGGCGTATGGATCTACGCTACGACGTGCAGGCTATGTCTAAAAGCATGAAGGAACTTATTGAGAAGCTGCAAATCAGTTCCGACCAAAGAGATGCAGACATGAGGACCATGATGAATGACCACATGGCCTTACTTAACGAAGAACTACGTCTCTGTCAAAACGAATCTGCAATGAAGATGAAAGAAATGGTTGACGTAGCTATCGACAGCAAGCTTATCGGATTGGCACCAGAAGATAAAAGGAATGGCTACAATATTGCGGTTGCTGTTGGTGTCTTGGGAGCATTGGCATGGTTTTATGTAAAACTTGTTTATTGACCAAGTATCTCCTATAGTTTAGCTGAACTAGTTGCAAGCTTATCGGATTAGACTTAACTCTTGTTTTTTTCATCTAGACTTCTTTTGTACTCGAATTCCAACTTGATCTAAATCTATGTAGGATCCTTTTATGTTACTTCTTACTAATCTCCACCATCGACCACAAGTTTGCATCCACAGAACACAGCACAACGCTTTAGTGATCACATCCATATTTATAGTTCAAACATCTCCACTAATAACAACGCTCAGAGGATTGTAAGAAGACACTCAATTTACACATAACATATAAGACAACCTCATAATAGTTTGATGAGAAATATATGACCACATCCATACATAAGCTCCAACATTGACCACAAGTTTGCATCCACAAGTTTGCATCCACAAAACAACTATCCATCCAGAAAACAGCACAACGCTTTAGTGATCACATCCATATTTATAGTTCAAACATCTCCTCCACTAATAACAACGCTCAGAGGATTGTAAGAACCCAAAATTTTCCACATAACATATAAGAGAACCTCATAATAGTTTGATTCGATATATGACCTCATCCATAGATTTAGTAGTCACATCTCCACTTAACACAGTTTATTAATGAGTTATTAATTTAGCAGTTTAACACAATGCTCTGTCTAATAGTAGTAAATCTGCATACGCAAACATCTGAAAGCTAAGTTGCATACACATAACAGACCATAGTTTGCATCATTCGGTACACCCAATAATTTAATCCGACTGCCACACATGGCAAAATAACTCAGTTATCATACCAACATATGAAACTGACTCCAAAAGACAACCTTATATTGTTTTAAGGTCATTACAAAAAACACCCCCACACTCCGCAAATGTTCCCCTTCACCAAACCGAAAACAAGAGTACATTAAGCACAGCTCTTCACACTTCTAAATCCCATTATATGGGGTTAGTGCAATTAGTCCTGTTATGGCCTTCACCCCTGCACCGTCCACACTTGTTTTGAACTAGCTTCTTCTTCTTGGGTACCTGCCACAAGGAGGTACTTAATCAATCACAATCTCTTCATTGAAGAATCTTTCAAAAAACACACTTGACAATTACTCTTCATCTAAAAGACTATAAAACTTACCGGGAACTCTCCGGTTGAAGGAACCCTTTTTTCCCTGCGGCGTCCTGGTGGTCTCTTTGTTAAAGGGGGTAGCAAAGAACACTCTCGCACATCATCAGGAATATCCACATCTCGGGGATTACCTTCAGGGTATATGACGCCAGCATATGTCTCTCTCCATGTAGTAGTTTTGTAACAGTTTCCAACCAAAGTTGTATGCGGTAGTCCAATTTCATCTGCTGCAATCATAGCATGTCCACAGGGGATTTTTATATTGTCAAAATACTTGCAAGAACATTTTTTCACATCAAGCATAACTTGATCCTTTGCTCCAAACTTCCCCACTATCGAAGTGCACCAACTTGAGACAGAGTGAACTTTGCT
The DNA here is from genome assembly GCA_016771965.1 of Brassica carinata. Classification (NCBI taxonomy): domain Eukaryota; kingdom Viridiplantae; phylum Streptophyta; class Magnoliopsida; order Brassicales; family Brassicaceae; genus Brassica; species Brassica carinata. The sequence continues at coordinate 12,494 of JAAMPC010000067.1, forward strand.
CCCCCTGGCTTTGGCCAGGTTAGCAGTCATCTCTTTGTCCACCTCAATGCTTACAATACCTCGGTGCTTCTCAGCTTTTTTCCTCCTTGCGCAAAACCAACGGGTCATCAAACGCTGAATGAACATAATGAGCTCTGTTATAGTCCCATTCCTTCCTTCCAACAAAGCCTTGTTCAGCTGCTCTGCTATGTTGCTTGTCATAATATTATAGCGGTCTCCTTGGAAATTTGCCCTTGACCAATGTGCAACTCCTATCTTCCCCAAATAAATCCCGCATGCACTATTCGTAGCTCTGACCTTGCTATATAGTTCTTTGTACTCACGAGGCCTATGTGCCATTGCGGCTGCGGTTACCAGTTTCGCTAGTCCTTTGCTTGAATAGCGAGAGTTCACATTCCGCGCCAGATGCACGATGCACGACCCGTGGTGAGCCATAGGATAAACTCGTGTGACAGCTGATGCAATACATGGAGCACGATCAGATACAATAGCTAGAGTCGGTGAGTCAGCTAAGATGCGTTCAACCTTTTGCAGAAACCATGTCCACGCTTCCTCGTTCTCTGCGTCCACTACTGCAAAAGCCAGCGGGAATATCTGGAAATTAGCATCCTGCCCACTGGCTGTCAGCAACACTCCTTTATACTTACCTCCTAAATGTGTTCCATCAATCACAAGCACAGGCCTCAATTTCTTAAATCCAGCTATAGACGCACCAAAAGCGAGGAACAAATACAAAAACCTCTCATCACCATCATCGTCTGGTTCTGTCTCCAAGTCAGCAACAGTTCCTGGATTTGCTAGCTTCAGCATGTATAAGTACTCAGGGAGTTTATCATAAGAGTCCTCATCTGAACCTCTTATAGCTTCAACAGCTTTCCCTTTCGCTCTGTAGCACTTCATGTAAGATGCAGTAATGCGAAGATCCTCCAATAACAGCTTCTGCAACTCGCGAGGCACTGGACCTTTTCCCGGTTCACCAAATTTGGATCTGTAGACAGCAGCAATCACACGGGATGTGGCTTTGCTTTTGTATCCTTGCCTTGACTCATAAGGGCATAGGTGATCCAGTTGAGCCTTCCGAATTTCATAATACCCACAGCCCCGCACCTCGTGTGCTGTCACACGCCAATCACAATGTTCATCTGGACATTCAACAACAAACGAATCCACCTTCGTTCTTGTCTGCTTGAAATGGAACTGATTTTTAATAGCATAAATAGCCAAAGCTATCTGACAATCCTCTTTGCTGCCAAATACTTTTCCAACATATATCCTTCCATCACCTTCATCAACATCCATATCAGGTATTTCAGCAGCATCATAGCTTGTATCATCGAACATGTGAGGAATGTCGAATTCTTCATCATCAATCTCTTCAAGCTTCCTCTGACACGGTTTGCTACCAGAGTCTACACCAGTGTCTTGTGCCCCATTCCGAACCCACGGGTTGCTGTCTTGAAGGCTCTCTGTTTTAGGGAGTTTCTCACTGCTTTTGCCGCCCACTTCAACCATGTGATCAAAAGCATTGTTTGTTGTGCACATGTAAGTTCGAGGTCCATCTTTCTTTGTCAAACCATCAACAATTTCATCTTCATTGTACACTACATTAACCGCATTGGAACCTCCAAAGTCTCCATCTATCAGTGGACTCCAAAATTCTTTATCATAACCACGGGGTCTGATGTCCCTCTCATCCACATCTCTAATACCATCCACAGTTCCATCTGAGCTTTGACTTCCGCTTCCTTGGTGAAATTCTCTCTTCAAGCTACTTCGAGATTTTATCGTCTCCTCCACCTTCTCAACCTCACGGAAAAACTCTTCATCTTCAAGGTTAACAACATCTACTTTGGAAACGCCTGTTGAAGCACGGCCCTCTGTAGACGACACCCTACTACCGGCGTAAGCTTCCTTCCTTTTAAACGTTGTTGAAGGAGTGACGAAACCCATCCCAGAATCATCTCTGTACTCACTTCCTTCCTGCTTTTCAACCTTCTCGAACTTCGCAAATAGGTTCATCGCCCCCTTCACTTTCATATGCTCTACAAAATACCGTATCGCACCATCACTTGTCAGCAAAACGGGCGGTGTTTTAATCCCTGTCGCTAGCTCGTAGCTCGTCGGTGGCCAATAACTAAGGAAAACCTTGAAATTGCCTTCTTGAACCCTAAACTCCTTCAATACGTTTCCTTCCAGCTCACCCAAACTGATTCCCTCGTAAATTGGAACAAGCCTCGCCATCTGTCTCTTGTCGATAACGAAATCCCAACTCCCTCCTCCACTGCAATCCCACTCGCCGCAAATCACCATGCACTGGTCCTCCATCATTAGAACCTGTAGCAAGACAAGACAAACTTCATAACCTTATACATTCAGCTTAACTCAAAAAAAAACAAAACTTTCTTCAAATCTCACCAAGAATCGCCTTCACAAATCTGACTCCAAGCTAAAGCTGAAGACGACAACCTACGACAAGCTGGTGGTAAATGCACGTCGCCATCGTTATTTAACATCAAACTTCGTACGCTGCCCCAGCCGTTTGATCTATTTTGCCAATTTCAAACATGTGGCCCAGATTAAATCACTTTTCTCAACATACCAACCAACTTTAAATGCGACAACCCACACCGAAATATACACAAACCGGATCACTCAATTTAACCCAACCACAGGTAACACCACTAACTGGCCTTAAGGGCATTAGAGTCACAAAAAGGACAGATATCCACAAAAAGTGTCTCCACATCTCATTGTGTCTCTACACGTTAAAAAACAACAGAAAGTGTCTTAAATGGTAACCAACTCATTGTTTAGATACTTTTTGGAGTAAACTTTGGACTCGTTATTTGAAGATTATAACTACGATTACTTAACATGTGAGGCTTTTATACCATTTCCGCCAATCAGAGATTGTTACGGTCAAATATTTTTTTGGCATAAATTAAGGTCAAATCTAAAGGAGCGAAATCAACCTGAGAACCGCTGAATCGCTATTTTAAGCAGCAGTTTGTAGTCATTTGTCTCTTTTTTTTGGTCACAGGATAGTCATTTGTCTTGTTACTCAGAAAATAGACAGAAGATCGTCCGTTCAATGAATTGCTCTTCATGTATCATTCTACGAAATGGCTTCAATATCTTGCCATTAAAATTTAGATTAGTTTCAGACAAGAATACGTTTTAATGTGTTTATACCCGCTCGAACTCGAAACAACACACCTTCTATGATATTCGGTCAAGAACAAACCAATAACACATTACCCAAAACAAATGAAAATTCATATTCGAAGTTACATCGAAAAATCTTATAAAAAGTTGAAACTTAATTCAGAGTTAAAGAGTATTCGTAAATATAGGCACCCATAAGACACATAGCTGCTCATTAACAAAGATCAGATTGCCTGGAAAGGAGCCCAAAGCTTTTATGTACGAGAAAGGTTTCTTGAAAATTACAGTTTTTTTAATCTGCAATCCTCTTTCCTTTTATCCTTTCTCTTGACTCACAGTTTTGAAGGAAAAAACACGAACATAGGAACACAAAACATAGTTATAAAACATGTAAGAAACTCGGTAAGCAGATGAATCGACCGGAGAGATTTGAATCTCTCTCGCGACCACCGGCCAGATAGCTTCTGAATCAATTTGGCTACAGCCGTATTGGCCAATTCAAGAATAAGGGCATTCAAATGAACCCTTCTCTTGGTACAATGTAGCCCCACCTATAATACAAACTTAATAAAATGTTCTAAACAACTTTAGTTAGAATCAGATTGACCTCAATAGACTGGGATGAGACGGAACCAAAAAAAAAGTGTAAGAAACTCGGTAAGCAGATGAATCGACCGGAGAGATTTAAATCTCCCTCGCGACCACCGGCCAGATAGCTTCTGAATCGATCTAGCTACAGCCGTATTTGGCCAATTCAAGAATAAGGGTATCGCGAACCACTTCTCTTGGTACAAAGTAGCCCCACCAATAATAAAAATTGAACCAATACGCTAATTAATTTGAAAAAGATAACCACTAAACCCTCCAAAACTATATGTTACAGATGTGTGAACCCTAATACTTGAAGAAGAGATGATGACAACGCCAGATTGTTGAAGCGATATCTATATAGGATGACTATCAGGGGTAAAAATGTCTTTTCTCTGAGGGCGCCGCTACTAGGTCAAAGATTAGCCGAGACCCTCTGGCTGAGAAAGAGTCTTCCTAGGTTTACAGTTAGCCTTAGTTAAACCCTCTAGCCGAGCCAGAGTCTTTTCTCTTCCCAAAAACGAATAAGATCGGCTCTGCAAAACTTGAGATCTGAAAGAGAGAAAGAGACGAAAACATACTTTCGAAAAATTCATTAAATCTGGAATATAAAATTCAAAAGCGGGATCGTGATTTGAATTTTTGAATTCGAGCAGTGAATCAGCGAATCAGCAGCGAGTCGTGTTAATGGAAGGAGTAGGAGGTCGGTTAGGTAGGTCGTCGACTCGATACGGAGGACCGGCGACGGTATTCACAGGTCCGGTGAGGAAGTGGAAGAAGAAGTGGGTTCACGTCTCTCCCTCCTCCAAGAAACACACCACCTCCTCCTCCTCCTCCTCCTCCGTTGGTGGTTCGGCTTCCGAGGGATCGCATCTGTTGTTCTTTAAGTGGGCTCCATTGTCTCAGGCCGGCAACGGTAACGGAGATGGTAAAAGCGAGAGTGATTCTCCCAGCGAAGAGCCTGTGACGGAGACGACGGCGGCGGCAGAAGAACCTCCCCGGCGCAGATTCAAATACGTGCCGGTTAGTTTTGTTGATTGATTCTTGTTGTTGCATTGGATTGAGATTGCTACAGTGATTAGGGGTTTCAATCGTTGTGTTAACATTTGCAAAGGGGTCAGCTTTGAGCTCCCATAAAATGACTAATTGGACAATAGCAGTTGAGCATGTCTTGAAATGTTTAAGATTTTCTTAAAACATTTTGATTTTTTTTTATCAAAGAAAGTTTTATGATCTAGGGGCCTAGGCTTGAAGGATACTGGAGTTGTGTTTGCTAATGTGTAACTTCATTCGTTCCAGCATATTCTTGATTGTTTTAGAGTCAATTGTGATACCATTTGAAGTTTTAAGTGTGGTTGAAAATGTGTAGATTGCACTACTTGAGGAGCAGAATAAGGAAGTTACAGAAATTGAGGAAGATGACAAGGAGGACGCAAGTGCAGCTGAGCCAAGCGACAAGAAACCAGAAGTTGAGGAGAAACCAGACATGAATGATGTTCCCATGGAAAATAATCAGGTAAAACTTAAGTCTTAGCCTTCCTGTGAATTTTTTTTTTTTTTTCTGATGAGGAGCGTTTGTTGGATTCTGGAACCATTTTGTTAAAAGAAGAAGTGATCTTTTGTTTTTTACGCAAACTAAATAGTAAACCTCTCGTTTGTTTCTAAGCAGGAGGAAGAAAAAATAGTGCGACAAGATCTCAACGAAAGCACTACGGATTCAGGACTCAACTTGAATTCAAATGAAGCGGATGTGGTTGCGGATTCTGATAACAATCCAAAAGGGACCGAGCCATTAGAGGAGTGATAAACTGGCGCCACTGCGTAACTCAGGGTTTGGCTTTATCGTATTCCTTAACTTTCACTGTCGTCATGAACAAGAGACAATACAGAGAGAAGAAAGCATTTGTTAGAGATGGTCTATGTGCGTCCATGGCTTCTTCTTCCTTTTCTTCTTTGATGACCAGACTCATTGATTCGGAACCAAACATTCAACTCACAGAGGATTCTTTGTCTTTCTCTGTCTGAATTTTAATTTGATTCAAGGATTCACAAGCTTTTGGTTATGAATGATGGCACTTTGGTATCATACGAATAGAGCTTTTTCATTCATTGCAACTCGACTTCGTTCATCAATGTCATTTGAAAATTATACAATACAGAAATAAAACAGTAATTAGAGATGTCTGAATGATTCGTCATCTTCCTATACTAGTCTAGTATGTTGGCTTGTTCCTCAACCTGATGGTCAAGTCCAAACCCCAATAATTAGGATGTGAAGATGCAATTTCATTGAGAGTTCTTGTTGCTATTGTTTTTCTGGTCTGATATTAATTTGAATCAACAATCAAACCATTTGATTTCACTCTTGAGGATGTACTCTGAAAGTAGCATATGAATAGAGCTTCTGATCTCCTTTTATCAATTGGGCAAATAACATAGATGAATTACTTAAAACATTGTAAAATGACTTGGCAACGTGAGCAAGGTCTGAGCATAAAACATCGTTAGAATCATTCTTTGGCAACAAGAGGCTCGGCTTCAGATGCAAAATCGTTTCTGTAGACCAAAACAAGTATATCAAAAAAAAATTTGTCTAAGAGTTAAGAAAGCAACCTAATGTATGTTAAATAGTAGAAAGGATTGCTCATAATAGCAAATCAAAGAGATTACTTCTTATTCCTGGTAGCCTAAAACTAAAGAGCATTTTGTTGAATATTCTCAAGTAAATTGTAAGAAGAAATCTTGATCTTACTTGATTTTACGAGCAAGCTGGTAAAGGCCAGTCCCGGCCATAGCAACATTAACGCTAAAGAGGTTCCAGTTTTTCTAGTAAACAAAAATAATATTCCTAGTCAAAAAAAGAGCAAAGAAGAAGAAGAGTTCTTTTCCCGTGATGACATGATGAAGTGGAGGAGGAGTGTTTAAAAGGAAAACTCACAGGAGTGATAACCATGCTGTAGCGAGACCAGATCACTCCAGTGCATGTAACAGCTAAAAGAGATATCAAAGAAGAACTGTTAAGATCATTAAGAGGTGCAATGACAATTGACAAAGACAAAGGAAAGCAATCAAAGACAGAGTTTTTATTAAAAAAAAAAAGGCATTAAAGATAAGCTGTATACCAAGCTGTTGAGGGTAGGAGATTTTGTCAGTAGGTTTGGCAAAGTCAGCAATGTTAGCTATGCTGATACCCCACTTGAACGTTGGCGCCCAGAAATGTACTGACAATTTAAATAAACGAGAGGTTCACACTTTCACCATTATGATCCAAACGAGAGTATAAATATATATAAAAAAAAGCATTTTTCGTTGATTTCAATTAAGATTTGATTATTCTGTTCCGAGAATGTAGTAATAGAGACTTCAATTCATATGACAGACACTGACATATAGAGAGGAAAGAGTGATTCTCTGTGTTTTTGTGCAATCAAAGTTGTTTAACATTTTTTTTAAAGTAGATCGTAGCAACATGTTCATTCCAATCCTAGAATTTAAATATGGCTCTAGAGACAACAGTCATATCCCAGATTGGTTTTGAGCAATTATATAAATAAATAAAAAAATCGATCATCAAAAAAAAAGGAGTATAACAGAAATCGATGCAAAAAAAACAAAGCTATATAATATCGTGGAACATGACTCACTGGTTTTAGGACCGGCAGGGTGATTCCAGAGAGCTTGAAGCTTCGAAGTCGCCATCGAATATTTTGTATCCTAGAGAATAATAATAGCTCACCAGCCAATTAGTCAATCGTCTCCCCAGATTCTCTCTTTTCCTTTCCTCTACCAAACTATACTTACCAAAGGTACCCATACGATGTCGTTATACACTGACCGTGCCCTCGAGGACATTTTTGTCACTTCAGCTTCCTCCACCCTATGCGACTTTTTTTTAAAGGTGATTAACTATGTTATTACAAAAAAAAAAAACGAGAATTAATCGGTATACACCAGTCTTGTGGTCTCATGACACTGACGACGAGCTTGTGCTATTCCGTTTCTTGAACAGGCCTGGTGCGACTTGTGAATTATCATCGTATAATTTAATCTCGACTCCTTTTTATACTAAAATGGATTTTAAACAAAACAAAAAAAAAAAACTAAAAGTTTCTCTCTGAAGACCTTAATTTAAGGGAAATGATAATCCAAATGTACTAAACAACCTCTACTCTCTCATGTAACAATGTAATTTGTCTATCTACAAGGCGTATCCGGGTCTTGGGCACTCGATCAGAAACAATGAGCTACTGTACATAGAGTAATGGATCAGGTTGCGAATGCAAAAATTTGTCGTCTTTGTTATGAATTGCCTAAAGCAATCTTAGGTAAATACTGCACATATACATGTCATATGTGAAGACAAGAACGTTGATGACTTGAAGCTCAGAAGCTAATCCTCTGGTTCTGCTCTGATTTGATGTCTGGAGTCTACTTCCACTTCCCGTATCTCTGTCGTGAAAACCTTCTTCTTTTTTTTTGGTTCTTTTCGTTATCGAATCCGTTGCCTTGTTGATGATAGCACACGTTTTGTGAGTGTATTGATTTTGAAACTCGCGTGCATATCAAGAGAAAAAAGTAATAGTCAAAAACTTTAGGGCAAAAAAAACTAGACATATTATAAAGAACCCAAACAAGAAGATGAGCTATTATAAGATCTTAAATACAAGATATAAAGCCTCAAGTAATATATATATGAAAGCCTTGAATAGTCAGCAAAGGTGCGAAGGGTTACATGATGAAAGGGCTTTTTGTTAGGGCGGCAACACAATTTCTTCTGTACCAGTCTGGTTGTGAATATGGTTTAGTCGATCTAGTTTTGTTTTCGATTTGATAAATCATATGCTGATTACTTGAAGATAATATACTCTTCTTCATTTTTTGGGATCATCAATATTCAATTCATGAAATCTAAGTGACAAGAATTCGGATTTATATGTTAATTGTAAACAGGGGCGGTCCTGAAAGACCAGGGGCCATAAAGAAAACAAAAATAGGGGACCTATATTTATATCGTAAAAACATAATATACAAGCGAAAGTTAAGAATAATTATAAGAAATAAAAATCGTGGAGAGATGGGAAGAAAAACGATTAAATCAAATGCAGATCTCATGATAGTTATGAGTTTTCCTTGTTATCTTTCCGATAATTGTTTCAAAATGTAGTCATATAAATCTCAGAAGAAAAAAAATGGGAATTTTTAGAAATGGGGGCCCTAAACCCAGGTTTCACTGCGCTCTGCTCAAGGACGCATTTGATTGTAAAGTTAAACCAAACTCAAAAATCTAAAACTACAAATATTGAGTATTTTCTAACGTTCGTTCAAATTAACTATCGAAATACTATATATATTTTTGGTTTAATGAAATACTATATATGTCGGAGGAATGGCCATCATATAATATTTTCTAAATCTTGTGAGAATGATGTTTTGTAAGTGGAGATTTATTTAACGTAGGAATTAAAGAAGATAAAAGTCTATATCATAGTTTTAACATTATGTTCTTAATACACCCGAAAACGATTTTAATAATGATGATTCAACATATGTCGATATGTAACTTTGAAATCAAATAAATAGTGAACAATTATTAGATCCGACAGAAACCAAAAAATAAAGAAAATCCAAATGAGTTGCATGGTGCGTTGAAACTGCAAGGGTATTCACGTCTAAAATAAGAATTTTTTATTTGCGCCCATATTATTTCTCTGGATTCTCGCAGCTGCATCCACCGACTACATGTGATTTCCCATCATCACCCCTCAACTAATTCAAATATTACAGAATATTGACACTGGAGTGACAGCTATAACAAGAATCCAAGTCCAATAAGCATATATACATGTCATTGTTAAACAAAACATTGATTAATGTTTTAAGAGATTTAGAGGAAACGTGTAATTAGGTAGCCCCCTAACCTAAATCATCATCAAACAAACAAAACTAGTATCATTACGTAAATGTATAATCTAAGACTGCAAGTACTACTTGATATTATTTATAGTGGAAGACAAGTAGTCGTCAAACCGATGTATTATCCGAGGCTTAAGATAGTAACAAGTGGTTGTTTGATCTATTCGTACCGGTACTGTATATTTTATACTGTTTTAACTAGGTGATGATCCGCGCCCTGCGCGGGGTGAATAGACTAAAGTAGGTTGTAATTTTTAAATTATAGATAGATGGCTTAACTCTTTTTGTATAAAAATTTTGGTGATAAAATGGTCTCTTTTTGTTCTGAGAAACATATGCAGTGTGTGTCTATTTTTTGTTCATAGTTATGTTTGTCATAGTTGGAAAAAATCCGCAACTCACCCGTAATAGAATACTAATGACTCTTTCGTTTTCAATCAAATTATACCGAAAGACTCGCAATCAAATTATTGGTTTCATAAGACAAAAATGAAAACAAAGACAATGTAATAATAAAATATAAAAGTAAGATAATTTAAAAACTGATAAAACAATGGGCAAAGCATTCTCACTTCTCACACGAGTTGTTGACAGAAAGCTGATCTTGTATAGATGGCTTGTGGTCCGGTATGATCCACACGCATGATTCAGAGAGAAGTTGGTGAAAATCAGTGTTCTCCCTTGCGCAAGGAAGCTATCGGATTGGTTCACGATTATTTTAACACTTGCATGAATCTTGTCTCCCTGAAAATTAGTAAACAAAGTTCACGATTATTTTAAAAGTAGAGAACATGTGGGTCATATAAATTCACCAAGCATACTGCAAAAAAAAAAAAAAACGTGAACTTACATCGAATCAATGAGAACCATCTCAATGGTTAGGCCACCAGCAGCCGAGTACTACTTCCACAATCGAATGATGCTCACCCTCACTCTCCACATCGTCTTAAAAGGTTTCAAATCAGCAACCGTGTTCAAACCTGCCATTTTTTTTGCTTGAAAGGAAGAGTTTTGATATTGGTAAGAAAGAAAAGACTGCGATGAGGAGATGTGAATGTTAGGGTTGGTATATATATACTTATGAACGTGCAATCTTTAGATTTGAACTTACAAAATCAAATTGATAATTTTAAATCAATTAGCGATAATCACAAATGATTATAATCTTCGTATTATACTTGCCCTCTGTATATCTATGAACGTGGTATTACTTGTCTTAAAACGTAACACGAAAAAAGAGCAAGTAATTAATCTAGGTGATAACCCAAAACGTGTTGTTTTGGTATTACTTGCCTTAAACGTAACACGAAAAAATACACCGAAGTTGGAATTCTAAAAAAGAGCAAGTAATTACGTTAATCAAAACATCTCAAAAAAGGTAATCAAAACCCAAAAGAGAATATCTTACATTTCATTAATAACGTAATTGCCGTGATTTATTAACCAGTTTCCAAAAATTGCAAATATTACAACGTAATTGCCGTGATATATTAAGTAATATATATTTGTAGTTTAGTAACTGATAGAATGGAAGTTTGAGTAAATCACGTCTTTGTGATGTAATTGTCCGGGTCAAAACTTCCATGTTTATCTGAATCAAGACAAACACATTCCTTTTTGATACCATTACGAAGTAGTACTTTGATCGTAATATTACATTATTACTTAATATTACAAATATATAAGACTCGACCATATAATCTTAAAGTTACTTAACTACAAATATATATTACTTAACTACAAATATATAAGACTCGACCATAATCTTAATATTACTTAATATTACAAATATATAAGACTCGGCCATATAATCTTAATATTACTTAACTACAAATATATATTACTTAACTACAAATATATAAGATTCGGTCATAATCTTAATATTAATTAACTACAAATATATAAGACTCGACCATATAAATAGAGCAGTTATATATAACTATATATGACTATTTGCTTATATGTTGATTATTTGCTTATATTTACATATTAATTATTTGCTTATATTTACATAACTATATATATAAAAATATATAAGACTTATAAGGCTATACAAATATATGATTTACTTGATAGACCATTTTCTGCGCGGTGGAGATGATGGACCTTTAGACAAATTACGATCACATGATAGATCATATGCTTTGGACAAGAAAATAACAAAATAATGTAACAATGTTTTGAGTGACTGAAAAAGGTTGTTCCATAACAATGGTAATGCATGTAATTATTCTAGTTAAATGAGGGTTATTAGTTACCGGTAAGAAATGCAAGTGACGCCACATGGAAATTGTATTGTTGTTATAAACACATGATGATAAGGTTACTTTGTTATAATGTTCCTATTTTAATACTAAGGGGATTGTTGCAAACAATTCGGAATTTAAAATGCAAATTTTACAAGCTAGAGAAAGTAACAAGGAGAGAAGATCATGAAAACATGTATACGCGTATGAACTTATTGCGATTATAGAAACGTTGGCATTGGGCCATTGGAGATGGTCCTACCATATGAGGAAAGGTCTATTACTTGTTAACACCAGTTGAATCTATCAATTCTTGTGACTTCAACAACCAAACTCTAGTAATCTTCTTTCACAACAAAATAAAATAATATAATAATAATACCAACAAAAATGTCGATGTTTAGTTCCTTTTAATAAGAAGTTCCGAATCTGATGTCCAAGCTTGTATTGTAACAAGGGTCAAAGACCTACAATTTTGTCGTGCTAGGCAAAGATATTGGTCTTCATGCTTTTTACTGTAATTTATACAAATTCCATAGTCCAAAACAGTTCTCACATGTGCTGCTGCTAATAGCCAAATTAAGAAACCGGAAATTTGGATTTTTACCCTATGAAATGAAAATTTTGTACCTGACGAAGACATTGATATGAGATTTTTCAAAAGCTGATAGTCTCATACTCTCATTTATTTGCTCTAAAATTAAAACTCGGGAGATTTTATGTAGAGAAACGTATAAAAGGGGTAATTTAGCAACTATTAGAAACATAGACGGAGAAAGTGTAAAATAAAAAAGGCGCCAACGATAGTAGGGAATACTGTTAGAAATGAACCAATCGAAAAACAAAACCTCACAACTCTAACTAAACAGTTGTCTCCTTCAAAGAACTCAGTGGCAAAATCGTAATATACAAATCCTCAGATACCCTTCTCCGTCATTTAATATCTTTCGTCTTCCTTCTTCCTCTCTCTCTCTTCTGAAGCACTCAAAAAGAGTAAAGTTCTCTGCTTTCAGATTCAGCTGCTTTCTCTCTCTCTAGAAAATGGCAGGTCGGATTCAATCACACCAGCTACCTAACGGACTCTACGTTTCCGGAAAGCTCGAGCAGCCCAAAGAACCACGACCACCGACAATGGCGGCTCGCGCCATGCCTTACACCGGAGGCGACATCAAGAAATCCGGCGAGCTCGGTAGGATGTTCGACATCTCCTTCCTCGATCCCCAAGGACCGCCTTCGCCGCTCATCGTCGGTGGTAACAGCAGCGGAGGGAACTCGAGACAGATGGCGCCGCCACGTGTCTCCGGCTCGTCTTCGAACCCCAACAGTGGAACCGTTCGGTCCGGACCCAACTCCGGCTCGGTTAAGAAGACTTCTGGTCCGCTCTCTCAGCTCCAGCCCACCGGTTTGATAACCTCCGGTTCGCTCGGTGGTTCCGGTCCGATTGGATCCTCCGGGTCGAGACGGTCGGGTCAGATGGACCGCCAAGTTAGCAACTTGGGGTCGAGCAAGGCGAAATACGGGTCGTCGGTGACGAGTCTGAGCACGGACCCGGTTCGGGTCGGGTTTAAGGTGCCGAAGACGGTTGTATGGGCGGTGATGATCGTGGCGGCGATGGGGTTGCTTGTGGGGGCGTTTCTAACTGTGGCGGTGAGGAAACCGGTGGTGATTGCGGCGGTTATAGCGGCGGTGGTTCCGGCCGTGGTGGTTTTGGTGTGGAATTGCGTTTGGGGAAGGAAAGGGCTGTTGAGTTTCATCAAGAAGTATCCAGATGCTGAGCTTAGAGGCGCCATTGATGGACAGTTCGTCAAAGTTACTGGGGTATGTCAGAAGATCTCTTTGTGTTTATGCTCAAGTTTTAGTTTTGTGTCTTTTAATAGTTTCAGTTTGGTAAGTAGAATGTCATTATCCTTTTGTTTGTCGTTTGGTGTGGATCTGCCTGAAATGTTGAAACTTTTTGTAGGTTGTAACATGTGGAAGCATTCCTCTGGAGACTTCATACCAAAGAACACCAAGATGCGTCTACGTTTCCACGGAGTTGTATGAGTACAAAGGTCTTGGTGGGAGATCCGCAAATCCAAAACATCGATGCTTTTCTTGGGGATCTAGACATGCAGAGGTTGGTTTCTTGACAAGAACTATATGATCTTTGTCTCATTGACTAGTCAAGTTTGATGTATAGTTTTGGTGTATGTTCTCTTTGGCAGAAATATGTTTCAGATTTTTACATCTCAGATTTTCAATCTGGATTGAGGGCGCTGGTAAAAGCAGGATATGGAGCAAAAGTTTCTCCTTTTGTCAAACCGGCGACAGTGGCTGATGTAACGACTCAGAACAAAGACTTGTCTCCCACCTTCCTTAAGTGGCTCTCGGATCGCAACCTCTCTGCTGATAACCGTGTCATGCGTCTCAAAGAAGGGTACGTAGGCGTTTACTTTGTTTCTGCATGTAGGCGTTTACTTTGACTGGTACCCATGAATTTTCTTCCACATTAAAGTCTTAAGCATGGAAAAATATGTGATGAAGCATGTGCTGTGGGAAGAAATCTGTTAACTTCTCACATCAGTGTTTGATAAGTTTGAATTAGGACTAAAGTTAGTGAGACCCTAAAGGTCACCGTTCGTTTTGGCTTGCTCGTATGTAGACAAGAAAGCTTAACTGGTTTCACATTTGCACTGAAAAAGAGAACCCTTTGTTGCTGATTATTGTGAAGGCTCTAACTCATAAGTTATTGTGTGGTGATGATCAGATACATAAAAGAAGGAAGCACTGTGAGCGTGATGGGTATGGTGAGAAGACACGACAATGTTCTGATGATAGTTCCTCCAGCAGAAGCTGTCTCTAGTGGCTGCCGGTGGTGGCATTGCCTCCTTCCCACCTACGCAGATGGCCTAATCATCACCTGCGAGGATAATCAAAACGCTGATGTCATCCCTGTCTGAAAACCAATATGTATCTAATGCTTCTTTTTGCCCCATTGAGTGCTTTACGAGTTAGGCTCACGAGACCGAGGAATGAGAGCAGGGCCCAAGTTTGGTTTTAAAAGGGAACCAGATGGGTTTTGTCTTTTGTGATGACCATATTAGCTGTTCTTTTTTTTCACCTTGGATGAGGTTTATGTTTGTTTGTGTACATAACGCTCCAAATTGTAAATATTTAAATTAATATTATGTTCCATCTACTATTCACTGCTTCTTGATAAACTATTATGTATTCTGTTATATATAACCTGCAAAATAAACAAAGTACGATTTCTCAGTTTGTGAATGCAAAAATGGCTGTATGTAGTCAAATGTGATACGACTTTTATTAAATTAATTTATACGATTGATTAAGATCTTAATATAAAAATTGACTTTTCCCTTGAAATCTTATTACAAAACTTAACCTTTATTGACTTTTTATCCTGTTTTTTATTTGAAAAAAGTTTCTGTGATAAGACATATAATGGATTGTATACGGTGTAAAGTACAAAATGCCATGTTTTATTCATCACTCTAAAGTCTAAACTGCAAAGCAGACATATCAAAGTTAGTAACTTAAAATCGATACATCATATTCATACATATCTTAATTAAACTCAGAAACAAATCAAACATCTATACAAATAGAGAGATACATATATATTTTATAATCACGTACATGTTTTGTATCTATAACTGAACCAAAAATACTGTCACACCTCCGTATTTGTAATTAGACAAAACTGAAGGAAGAGAGATAATACCATTGCTACCGTGAAACAATGTCTTCCCTTCTTCTTCTTCGTCATCTCTTCTAGAGAATACAACATGCCAAAAACAATCCAGTCCTATAATTTATTATGTTTCTTTAAATACCTTGTTCATGGTATGTTCACTGTCAAGAATAAGAAAAAAAAAAGAGTTACCAATTGATTGCCATTAGAAGATCATGTATAAAACGAGAGAGAAATGAAAGCTTGCGTTCCAAAAAAAAAAGCAAGAGAAGTTGGACTTTAAGCCAATATATATACATACCGATTGTTTTATTGAGCAACCATAGAAGAAGAGCAAGTTCAATGCCAAAAATCGTATGCAACCATGATCTATCCACAAGGAAACCATACACTGTGATCCCAGCTTTGTTGTTCTCTAGATACGTCACTGCAAAACAGAACAATCACCAAGTATAAAGTTTCGTGATTTTGTTGAATCTTTATAACAAAAAATCATCCATGGAAACAATTTAAAAAAAAATTCTTACCAAGAGCTTGACGTTTTTGATAAGAAATTGTATTGGCGTAGACGGGATGTATCTTGGTATTGTCAAGTTCATCGTCTCCTTCTCCTTCCTCATCATCAGACGGATCCATCTCATTCCGACATGTTGAAATCTGTGACTCAACATTTGAAGCTGTAGGAGTTTCTCCATCATGAAGGTTCTCAAACGAGTCTACCGTGGCGCACACGTTCCATTTGGCTGCAAGGCTGGTCACTGATTGAGCTTTGTGAGTTATCTTCGTTGCACTTCTCAAACATATGAATACTCCTGTTACCAAACTCAACGAACATAACTGTAATACAAACAGACACAAAACACACACATTTGATTAGTACTAATCCAAGCATTTATGAAGCATCTTGTGATGTTCTCAAAGAACTCTTACCGCAAGCTCGCCAACTTCGTAGATATTAACAGCAACACTAGCTCTGGTGGTGGTAAGCAACGCCATGAACTGAGTACCAGTGACAAGAATCAAAGACAAGAGAATGAATCTCCTGAAACGATGACTAACAATCCTCAGATTACGACGGATCTTTTGATGCTCGGCGAGAGCTACGCCAACGTCTGTGATCTCAGAGGCGAAGCAGCGTGCGAAGTCGTTGAGACGGAGAATCTGGAGATGACAAGTGATTTGGTAGAGGATGCAGACGGTGATGAAGATGGCGTTACGGTAAAGCCAAGAAGAGAGCTGGAGAGTGCAGGCTATGATGTTGCTCAGAAGGGGGTTGATGAGGTAAGGAATCTGGTTGGAGCCTGAGATGTACCACCAGATTCTGTAGGTTGCTTCTAGTGTTAGTGAGGGGAGGACGAAGATCATTAAGCGTTTCTTTGATCGCTGTAATCATGAACAAACATAGGAAGCAAAAGTTTAAGTAACTAATAACAAACATTACCAACATCCGACCTTAGCTCAGTTGGTAGAGCGGAAGACTGTAGTCTGTGACAGCAAATCTTTAGGTCGCTGGTTCGATTCCGGCAGGTCGGATTCTTTTTTTCTTTTTTTTTGCGATTTTTTTTTTTGTAATTTACAAAAAGAGAAAAGAAGAAAATGAAGCGTGACGCTTCAACAAGAAATTAAAAAAAAAAAAAAAATTGTCGGCCACAAGAAATATGATTGTTTACATGTAGATATTTTATTAATCACTTTCAAATAATTTCAAGCTTTTTTGAAAGATATATATCAAAAGATTCACAGCCTCGAATGATTTATTCAAAATTAAAACATGAAGATTCACAAAAAATCTGAGATTTTAATATTTATTAAGAAGAAAAATTAGTGAAAAAATGATTGTTGCGTTTACTAAGTTCTGCAATAAAAAAAAAGCGAGACTGGAAATTAAAAACTAATAAATATGTGTCAGTTTCTAGCTTCCTATCACATCAATTATCATCATTTGGTAAAGCATCTTTCTTCTGTTCTTTTGGAACCTTTAGGTTTTGTAATATCACCCTCTCTAATTTCAATTTAGTAACGAATTACAACAATTTTTAGGATCCAAATTAACTTTACCTGAATCTCAGCTTCGTATTCGATCCGAACCTTGTCGCTAACATCCAACAGCTTATCGAGGAACAGGAACCGCCGCATCCCGAACTTCCTCGACCAATAGGAGAGGCTAACGAACGAGATTCCGGCGAATATCGAAAGCGAAAGCTGAACCACGGCGTCGTAAGGGCGTCGGTGGTGGAAATCGCAGTCGGAGCATACGAGGACGAAGTGGGAGATGATCGGGACGCCGACGACGAGGAGGAAGAAAACGGACCAGGAGAGCAGAGCGGTTCCGGGATTGTTAGACTGGTCGAACCAGAGGACGACGCTCAGGAAGGGGAAACGCGACGGCGGAAACTCGGGGTGGATTAGATGTTCCCGAGATCCTTGCTCCGATGATGGCTTCTCCATGAAAAAGGGTAGTTTCGGGATTTTTGCAAATTTAAGAGGATTCTTCGGGGTGAAATAAAGAGGGAAATCGCGTTGATTTCTGGTTATGTAAAGAACCACCTGTGATCTTCTGTTTAAATAGTAAAGCTTCGGGAATTTATTAATTTATGTATGTTTAATTTTAAAACACACACGTATTGCTTTTTGGGGATTTTACTGATCAGTTTTCGATATTATGTGGTTTGCTGATTGGAGAAGCTAGTGGAATGGTTTACGTAATCAAATGAGGTGATGATTAATTATTGCGTGTTTATTGTTTGGGATTTTGACTCTATATGACTTTCAAACCCTGCTGAATTTGTACAAACAAAAACAAAATATTACTTGGCCATAGTCAAAAATTACCATAAACAACAAATGATAAAGAAAAAACTCGTTCAATGATTTAATCATAGTTGTTTTTAAAACCTCAAAATGTTTTTTGGTATTTCTACAGACTACAAATATCGTAGTATGTGTAATATGTATTTTCTTTGCACAAAGGAAATAGTAATATTTTTTAAAAGTTACAAACGTAATTGAATTCACGCGGTTAATTATCACTCTTCCTTCTATTCATACACTAGTAGTTGGAAATGTTCGATAGTTTCACGGGCTAGAAAATCAGTTTATAGTTATGACGTGTCCCCAATTGCACATAAATTTATTCTAGGCCTGGAATATAAACCGGGTTGGATCATTTGACATTTTTTGGTGTGAAGGCTCATTCGACATTGTTCGGATCCTTTTTGATCATCTGTCTAGCTAAAATAACCAGCCGTACTTCCTTGTAATATGTCCCTTAACCCAAACTGGTTACATGCTTGATATCCCCAAATCTATCTTACCGTTCATGCAAATGTAAATTGCAGTGAGTAATCATATCAAGTTCTTTTTCACGCTGGTAACTTATCT
Organism: Brassica carinata; assembly: GCA_016771965.1. Lineage (NCBI taxonomy): Eukaryota > Viridiplantae > Streptophyta > Magnoliopsida > Brassicales > Brassicaceae > Brassica > Brassica carinata. Next base: position 31,481 of record JAAMPC010000067.1, read on the forward strand.
ACTTAATGCTGTTTTAAAATCACAATCATTGAATTCACGGGAGTATCAAATTACAAATAGTACTAGTTTCTAGCCATACACATGTTCGAAATGTTTGTTAGCTCCACGGGCAAGAACATCGATGACGTGTACCCTTCATGGGCTTAAGTCCCAATCTTGTGCTTAAAATATTAGTCTATGCGTATCCCATTATTGGGCCTTAATTTATTTTAAGCCCATAACAGTTAAGTCGGATAATCTGACTGAATCGGATCCTATTTGGTAGGAAAATTTCTCCGGCCATTAATTTGTTCGACGCGTCGATGTCGATGTCAATGGGCATGAGAGAAGAACCCAGAATATCCGCCCACCATCCTTGGGAACCCATATTCCTTTTCGTCTATTAACCCCCAGATTCCGCAAAATATTTCCATTTCACGAAAAAAATCATACCTTTACTTTTTCTTCCCCGTGAATTTTCTGCTCATTTTTTTTTTGGGTTCCTTGACGGAGATGGCATCTACGGTGGCGATTTCAACCATCTCCGCACGGCCTCTGGTTTCGCTTCGACGCTCCAGAGCCGCCGCAGTTTCTTACAGTTCTTCTCACCAGTTTCTTCGTCATCGTTCTATCTCATCTCGTCGCCTACTTTTCAGGTTGCGTGATTTGAAAAATTGTTTTGTTTTGTTTTTCATCCGTTTTTAGTTTTAGTGACCTGTGTGCTTGTCTTTGCAACCTTTTCAGGAACGTGCATCGAGTTAAAGCAACGATTTTGCAAGACGATGAAGAGAAAGTTGTGGTGGAAGAGTCTTTTAAAGCAGAGACCTTTCCTGGTAAAGAGCCACTTCTTGAGGAGCCAGATACGAGTTCTTCGAACAGTGCTCTGGAGGCTTGGGTCATTAAGCTTGAGCAAGGAGTCAATGTCTTCCTTACAGTTAAGGGTCTTGATCGAATCGTGTGTTCAAATCACCTGTGCATCTAACTGACAGCTGTCTCGTATTTGTTTTCTGTCAGGACTCGGTGATTAAGATACTTGACACACTCTACCGTGACCGAACCTATCCGAGGTTCTTTGTTCTTGAAACCATTGCTAGAGTCCCTTATTTTGGTAAGTGCATCCCTTTGTAGTTTCAGCTCCTCATTATTCTTTGCAAGAGAGGTTACTTTCTTGTCTGTCAATAGTTTATGGAGCTTGCTGAATGCCAAAAGGGGGAACATAATGTTAGTTTTATGTATGCTTCATGCAGCTTTTATGTCAGTGCTACACATGTATGAGACCTTTGGTTGGTGGAGGAGAGCTGACTATTTGAAAGTCCATTTTGCTGAGAGCTGGAATGAGATGCACCACTTGCTCATCATGGAAGTAAGAATCTCACAAGCTTCCATTTTTTCTACTAGTTTCATACTCTTTAACTCAGATAGTCGGTACAAGTGATGAAGTGCAATGGATTTTAATCGCAGGAATTGGGTGGAAACTCATGGTGGTTTGATCGTTTATTGGCCGAGCTCACAGCAACCTTCTATTACTTCATGACGGTGTTCTTGTACATCGTAAGCCCAAGAATGGCATGTAAGTTTCTATTTTCTCGCTTTTAAAACCATGATCATACGAAACTGCTTCTGGTCGACATGACTTCATTAACCGTTTTGTCACCGATGCAGATCACTTTTCAGAATGTGTTGAGAGCCATGCGTTTGAGACTTATGACAAATTTCTGAAGGCCAGTGGAGGTTGGTTTTTAACATTTTTCACATACTGATTCATTTCCATCTTTCTTCCAACGTTTCATGTCTCATTTGAATTAGTGATTTTAGTTTTGTTTATGTGCTTAATGAGCTTAAAAGTGTATACAGTAGAACCTCTATAAATTAATACTCGATAAATTAATATACACGAAAAATCTCTATAAATTAATATAATTTCATAGTCCCAAATTGAATTTTTGGTTCAGTTAGTATCTCAATAAATTAATATCTCTATAACTTAATAAAAAAATTATAGTTTTGGTTTAGTCCCAACATTATTAATTTATAGAAATTTCACTGTACAAAAATCATCAAAGATCCTTACATTATGTATTGTTCATCAGAGGAGTTGAAGAAATTGCCTGCACCTGATATCGCAGTGAAATACTATACCGGAAGCGACATGTACCTATTTGGTAAGATTAACCTTTTGTTCTCGAGTTCCTCAGAATGGTTTTCCTTTTGACTAGAAGGAGTCTCTCAAAGTGTCTCTCTCTTTTTGTCTGCAGATGAGTTCCAAACATCTAGAGCTCCAAATACTAGAAGGCCAGTCATAGGTAACTTCCTAATCTTTTTAAAAAATGTTTTCATGTTTGTGAGTCTGCATTCTATAAAGGACTTAGCATTGGCCTTGTATATTGTAAAGATCTCTCTCTAACGTTGTGTTGTGATTATGTTGGGTGGCAGAGAATTTATACGACGTGTTTGTGAACATAAGAGACGATGAAGCAGAACACTGCAAGACGATGAGAGCTTGTCAGACACTAGGAAGTCTCCGTTCTCCACATTCCATGGTAGAAGACGAAGATTGTAATGAAGAATCAGGATGTGCTATTCCTGAGGAGGCTCATTGCGAAGGTATTGTAGACTGCATCAAGAAATCCATTACTAATTAACTCAGGAAGATACAAAGACCAAAGATGGATTGTACCCAACTTATGTTAAAAGAATAGATAAAAAGCCAATATACTTAGAAAATAAAGTAAAAGTGCGAGGTTCCCATTGCTATTTATGTGGGAGAGATTATTAAATAACCAAACCATATGATGTAAAATTACTTTATTCAACTAGTTAAATGTTTTAATCATAATTATGCCACGTTAAATAAAATGTGGTTGGTTTGTCAATAATTTCTTGTAACTAAGTAGAATAACATTGTACACTGTGATTTACTTTTCGGAAGATGATCGTAAATGTTTCAAGTACAAAATCATTGAACGTATCATCATCATCGCATAAAAAGCTCTCATTGGTATCAGCGTTAAGAGTCTCTCTCTCTTCCCTTTATTGGGGAAACTATGGCGCGAAGATGACGACGTATGTGGGGACATCTCACGTGGTAAAAGCCTTGATTAATGCGCCTCTCTCACTCTTTAATTTCACTCTTCCTTTTTTACTTTTTTTTTTTCTTTTAGTTTTCAAATCATTTTTCCGCCACGGTGATTAATCACTTTCCCGCCATAAATCATACCGCCGTAGTTTATAAACAATCTCTCTCACCCTCTCTCAAGGGCGGAGCCGATCCGTCTATTTCACTGGGTGATTCTGTTTCACTATCAGAGAGTTCTTCTAAAGAGATTCTAAAACTGAGTCGATAGTATGAGTGACTTCGATCTCGGAACGAGTCAGAGGATGACGACCGAGACACACCGCACGACGACGTTTCTTGATCTTCTCCGACGCCAGATGAGCGTTGCCGATCGCACCAGGAGGAAGCGGTCTCTTAGAGAACGGTTGAGGTTCAAATGCATCGCATGCTGTGGGCCCACCATCAACCATACAAATACTCTCCCCAGTCCAACCTCTAGAGACGACGAAATCGAAGAACAAATTGAAATCCAGTTCGTTACCGGGTCAGACGCTGGATCGGGTATGAATCTCGCGACGGCGTTGGAGGCTGAGAGGTATAACCGAGGAGATATGACGGAGGCGGCGGTTGAAATGACGCCGACGAGGGTGTCGTTGATGAGATTGCTGGATGAGACAGCGGAGAGAGTGGACGATGAGGACGGGAGAGAGACGGAGATATCGACGGCGTCGATGGGAACGTTAGCGGGTAACGATTCGGTGTGCTGCGTGTGCATGGGAAGAAAGAAAGGCGCTGCGTTTATCCCATGTGGACACACTTTTTGCAGAGTTTGCTCCAGAGAGCTGTGGCTCAACCGAGGCTCGTGTCCTCTTTGCAACCGTCCGATCATCGAGATTCTTGACATATTTTGAAACAAATCGAGTGGCTGTAAGTTCTCGATCAACATAGTTTTTACAGTTTGTTACTTTGGTGCATTTCGTTTGTTATGGAAAGATAATGTAAATTGCAAAAAAAAGAAATACAAGAGATTCTGTTCACAAGGCCCATTTAAGTCAATTATAAGCCCAACAAACCAATAGTTTGGACGTTTCTTCTCTATCGCGCTTTCCAAAAACGCCAGAAAAACGCTGTCAAGATATTTATCGCATGGTAGCAGATCTCGACCGTTAAAGGACCAAAGTAGTTGGCAAACTGGGCGAAATCAGAAAACAGCCAGACAATAGTACACTGCCGAAGTTTCTAGCATCGTGTCCTTTGCATGGCGCTTAATTCTCGTCGAGAACTAGAGATAATAAAGAACAACTTTCCTAAACAATAATTTCTGTCTATCCCTAAATATTTTTTGTTTTTTTTGCAGAGAAAATTGTTTCTTTTTCATTTATTACTAGTACTTTCAATGTGCATACAGAAATAATATATTTTGTTTACTTCAACATTTCAGAAAGTACACAAACATTTAAAGGACATTATGTGACACACGTCATACTAGTAATAGTATAACAAAAGACAACAATTTAATAAGTTCTATGACTTTCAGTTTGAAGATCTAATTATAGCATTAAATCTCATCGTAATTACAGAATACATATTATGATTATTTGTTTTCTGTGTGTAAGATTGTACTCCTGATTATTTATCCTTTATGCTTTTTGAAATTTAGTCAGCATGTGTCAAATTGGATTTCTTCCCATAAACAAGAGCATTAAGCCCAAAAACAATCATTGCCTCACACGGCATCAGACGACACGATGCTTACGATGTTGATTATCGTCCTTTGATCTTACCAGTTTATGTGGCTAACATTTATTACCGCTCGTGATTTGGTTTGAGATTACGTCATTTGCCAAATCAGCAGTAACAATGGCTATAAATTTAGTACACAGTATCTATTTTTTTTCTTGTTCACTAGCTTCGAAGTTTCTTTCGAATTATAGGAAAAAAAAACAATGGCGACGGTTCAGTTCTTCAACCAATTCCCCTGCAAAACCCGAGTCCAAAGCTCATCAAACTCAAAACCCCTCTCCAAGCCACCGTCGCTGGTGCCGACGAGCGCGCTCACTCGCCGTCCGTTGTTCTCCCCCGGAGAATTCGCCGTTTCTCGTGCGGATTTCAGAGTCAGAGTCATCGATGCGGAAGACGGGTTGGATCCGGAGACGAGCGAGGGAGGATCCGCTCTATCGATTGCGGAGGAAGCGATCGAATCCGTGGAAGAGACGGAGGCTCTCAAGAGATCGCTGGTCGATTCGTTGTACGGCACAGACCGAGGGTTGAGCGCGTCGAGCGAGACGAGAGCCGAGATCGGAGATCTAATCACACAGCTCGAGTCCAAGAACCCTACGCCAGCTCCTACCGATGCTCTCTTCCTTCTCAACGGCAAATGGATCCTCGCGTAACTTAACTTTCCCGACAGAAACTCTAATCCTTTGTGTTTCGGTCGTTACAACTTTATTACATCTGTTTTTGCAGGTACACATCGTTCGTTGGGTTGTTCCCGTTGCTCTCACGAGGGATCGTACCCTTAGTTAAAGTCGATGAGATCTCACAGACCATCGATTCAGACTTCTTCACGGTCGAGAACTCTGTTCTGTTCGCTGGCCCGTTAGCTACGACCTCGATCAGCACCAACGCCAAATTCGAAATCCGTAGTCCTAAACGCGTCCAGATTAAGTTCGAGGAAGGTGTGATCGGCACTCCTCAGCTGACGGATTCGATCGAGATCCCGGAGTACGTTGAGTTTCTTGGACAGAAGATTGATCTCACTCCGATCAGAGGGTTGCTTACATCGGTGCAAGACACGGCTTCGTCTGTGGCGAGAACCATATCGAGCCAGCCACCGTTGAAGTTCTCTTTGCCAGGGGACAATGCGCAGTCGTGGCTGCTCACGACTTATCTGGACAAGGAAATTCGGATCTCTAGAGGAGACGGTGGAAGCGTCTTTGTGCTCATCAAAGAAGGAAGCCCTCTCTTGAATCCTTGAATGCTGTTAAGTGCTGTTATAAGGTTTACTTGTTAATCGTTTGTATTACCTCGGGTGATAATATGATAATTAAGAAATAACGTTGCAACTGCTATAAAACACACAAAAAATACAAATGCTTAAGAATCTCTTGCTCTTTGGTTAAACACTCGCAATGATTTATAAAGAATCATGAATTTTGAATAATTAGGTTGTGTTAAACTGTTAATTAAACATCCAAAAAGTATATAAAAGAAAATAATCGTTGCTAAGAAAAAGTCATTTCATTCGATTAGCGTGTCATTTAACCTAAAATAAAAATATATCAAAAACAAGGAAAATATCATAGAAAACCGTCCACGTGTTCTACCTTATGTCTGAACCGGAACCGTCTTCTCCTAGCCACATAAACGAAAGAGGCCCTCCCATTTCGTTTAACATCCGAGCAACAAAGCACTCTCAAACAAACCAACCCTAAATCGAGGATGATGATCAGGCAAGCTGCGAAGAAGGCTCTAGGGCTAACGCCATGCCAATCAACGCCGTTGTCCGTCGGTATCTTCCGATCGTACCATGAGAACGTCATCGACCACTGCGATAATCCCCGTAACGTCGGATCTTTCGATAAGAACGATCCCACCGTCGGCACGGGGCTCGTTGGAGCTCCCGCCTGCGGTGATGTCATGAAGCTGCAGATCAAGGTGGATGAGAAGACCGGTCAAATCGTCGACGCTCGCTTCAAGACCTTTGGTTGTGGCTCCGCCATCGCCTCTTCATCTGTCGGTATGTTTACCTGGTTTGGTGAAGATCTTCGTGTTTTCTTTCTCATGTTCTGTTCTGTTGACGATGGAATTAATGAAATGAGAGGATGTGAGGTTCATTTAGAGATTTTTGATTAATTGTTCTCGAATTAAGTAATCAGGGTTCATTTCTGATTATGTGTGGTTTTCATGTTTTCAGCCACTGAATGGGTGAAAGGCAAAGCTATGGAGGAAGTTCTGACCATAAAGAACACGTAAGTACCGTTTGTTTTTGCTCTTACATTTGTATGTTCTGAAGGCATTAACATAATATGTTTCGAGTTGTTGTTACATTACGTGAACTTGTGTGGTGTCTACTTGCTTCACTCTTTGATTGTTAACATACCAGTTTGCTCTATTTCACGACTGTTATTTTCTTTCGAGGAACTCTTTCGGTGGATTTTGTCTATTGGTATGATATTGGTTACTTTGTTAGTATGGAACATATGGTTTTTTCAGCATATGAATAACTAAACATTATGCTGTTTCTCAATATCTGAAGTCCTGGATTGAATGTGTGCTTTTCTTATCTGTGAAGGGAAATTGCGAAGCATCTTTCTCTCCCACCAGTGAAGCTCCATTGCAGTATGTTGGCGGAGGACGCAATCAAGGCAGCTGTGAAAGATTACAAGGAGAAGCGTGTGAAGACAAACAGTGCTTGAGAAACCGCACAGGCTTAGATCCTTTTGTTAATGTTTTATACCATTATGTGTATATGATGGTGAAAACAGGGGAGGTGTAAAAAGAGGGACCTATATGGTTTGTTCTCTTAAGGTTCAAGTCTACGAAGTACTTTTGAATAAAAACTGTTTGAAACTGAGAAGAATCATTTGCTTTTTTTTTTCTCTGTAGTTCTTGCTGTTTGATGTTTTCTAATATTTTTCCTTTCTTTGTGAGATTCCTATCATGGAGTATTGATATAAAGTAGTCTTAAACAATTTGATTTCCACATGAAATGGTAAATAAAAATTGATTACATGAGCTTATATATTATAAAAAGGCGAAGGGAACTAAAGAAGCAAGTTCCATATTTGAGGATGGAGAGAGCGAGAGATCATGATGATCACGTTCATATGGTCTCTTCAGAATCTTTGTCACATGTATAGGTACAGAAAACACATTCTGAATGGGTATATCGGCTGGCCTGGATGTACCGTGCATTCGCTCTTCACCACTTTGTCACCCTTATATTTTAAGCAACATTCTGTGCACTTGCCACCTTCCACTTCTGTAAAACATATAACAACATACATATCTTTTTAGATGTACAGCCAATTGTAGATACTTAAATGAAAATTTGAATACGTATATGAGTATATCATATGATCTTTTTAACCTGTGGGAGTATGAAGGAGGATGGAGAGAAGAAGGAAAGCAACACAACTGTGGTAGATGCCAAGATTAGAGAAGAGCTTTGGTCCTTTGTTTTTTAAGCCACCATTCAGGATAACCATGAAGTTGAAAATAGCTTGTCACTTCATGTTCCGTTTTTCACAGTGAGAGCACTTCATGTTTTTGGTGATTTTTACAGCGAGCCAAGTTTCAGGGGCGAGGGGATTATCGCGTATGCGATTCCGGTTTATAGTTACTAACTTACTACCGAACGTCAACGAGGTCCCCGCAAAACAAAGAGAAGTACAAAGGAACCATAATTGGATGGTTTGTCATCGGAAACAATCCGGCTATATATTATATAAACTTAATCACCGCAAAACAAACAGAACACAAATCATGGTATAACAAAGTAGAATACAAAACAATCAAACATAAGTTTCAAACTGAAACACATTCACACAAAGTGACATCGTATTCTATATCTTGAAATCTGATCATGCTGTGCTTGAGCCCCCGATTCCATAGCAGCACAGACAAGGCCCTGGATTAGAGATGCATATGCCGTCAATAAAATTTCTTCCGGGCGCCTTGAGGCATCTCTCCTTGCATGCTACACCGGAGAGATCCGCAGCTGTACAGAGACCGTATGGAGCGGCACACATTTTCGCGGGCAAAGCAACTGCTTCCCCAATAAGAAGAAATGAATTAATGTTACTTATAAGGTCACAAAGGATTTAAACTATATTAAAGCGTCTTAATCTTTATACTTGTCTACCTTGCTTACAATAGGTTATATTCTTTGCTTTTTCGAACAAGTCGCATCAGTTTAATTTACGAAATTTTATATGTTTCTCAGTTATTCATTGGATACAAGATCTTTGTAAACCATCAGATAATATGTTGTATCTAAAGACAGTCGCAACATATTTGAGTCAATTCAACATGTATACTTCTTTTTTGTGGTAATCAGTTCATCATGTATACTTTTATCTGGGGAACTAGTATAAATGGATTATAACATGTAGAAGACAAGCATTTTTGCGTTGTTAATTAGTTCTCTTAACAAATATTTACTTTTGTTTTATACGTACGAACCTGTAGGGGATTGCATGATGGAGAGACCAAAAAAAACTGTAGCGACAACAGCTATGCTCAATCTTAAGCTCCTCATTGGTCTGCCTTTTTTCTATCTTTGTTATTAAGATAGCCAAAAGCAGGTTTTAATTTATAGCACATAGAGGGCATCGAAATGCCAACGATCAAAAAAGTGATCACATGCTTTCATTTACTTAACAGTACTGTATTATAATAATGTAACGTGCCTCCGACATTATCTTAGATTGGATGTATATTTTATTTCAGTCTTACGCGGACGTATTAAATTTTAATTTGAAACTAAAGGCTTTGCGCGGGATCCTACTCGCCTGTTGCCTAAATCTCTAGTCTAGACAAAAATCAAAACGTTAGTTATCTGGTCATTCCTCAGTATACATTAATTTCCATTGATGAATAAGAAGGAAAATGAGGTTATCAAATCCGGAAAGATTTCCTATTGATTATTTTATCAATAGTTTTGTGCGACTATGCATGCTAAATTTTACTTTTGGTTTTCAGAAACTTTAGATGTAAAATACACTTGCATGAGATTACCATTTTTCCAACTAATTAGTATTTTATTATAAGGTTCTCGTTGCGATGAATGCAGATGGGTTATTCATTTAAACACATGCAAGTCAAACAAAAATAATGAATTATATTAAATATATTATAGTAACATGTAAACAATAAATATGTGTACCATGACCCGCATGCGCATTATCATAGATATATATATGCAAAATATTTTATTACTTTAATCATTATGCAGCGCCGGCCTGGACCACACGCAACGTAAGCGGTGGATTAGGGTCCCATGAACTATGTAAATTTTTTCCATTATGTAATTTTTTTTTATAATTTTCCTATGTGAATATATAATTTTTTTTATTTTGGCTTAGGGTAATAACAAAAATTCTGAGTCTTTAGACCGGCACTGTCATTATGCTATAAAACTTGCATGGATGTAGTCCAAATGACAAAATGAATACTTAGCTCATGAGCTGATGATTCAGAGCGGTTGAATTATAGTACGCATGAGTTATGTTTTTAGTTCAAAAGCTAGTTCATTAGTTATGTTTCCATAAAACGATTGATCCCTACATATAGGGTAACAGTAATTAAGTCAGTAACAATAAGGGATGTGAGAGCCGTGAAAATGCTTGTAAAGTCGTCCCATTCTCTTGACTACTCCTAGATATTAGCTAGAGCCTAGAGATGTGATTTATGCGCTTATATATACCAAGCCGATCCAAGTGTAAAATTGCTACAGCTAAAAAGTTAAACACACACTTTGTTAATTACGCTAACATGGTCAACTTTAAGATGCTACCTAATTAACATTACTGCTTAAAAGGCGGTAGATGCTAAATAAACGGAGATCAAACGCATATAATAGTAGTGAGGGCATGCCGCAGCAACCACTGAATTATATATAAAAATGATTATTTGTTAAACAAATGAAAATCCTAATATTTGCCCCCAATAAAAGAGATTATAATATATCACATATAAATTAGATGAATTATTGCTAAATCGGCTGTTTGACAGTAAAGGAATAACTGGTTGATATTTTCCTTCATAACATGATTGAAAATATGACACTCTTCACTCTTGTACATCACTTACAAGAAAAAAATATATACTTTTTGATATATAATTTTCCGGCGACCAAAGTAATTTCAGAGGTAAGGTTCATCGACGATCCGTATACACCATCAACGTAATGAGAGAGACATTGAGAAGCAAAAAAAACCGCAATTGTTGGTTTGTTTTTTTTATGATAGTTGATCACCGCAAAATAAACAGAACATTGTTCACACAAAAAAAAAAACAGAACAAAAATACACGGTTTGACAAAGTAGAATACAAATCATTCAGACATAACTTTCAAAAGGCAACACCTCCACACACAGAGTGACGCCGTTTTGTATCTTTTTGAAATCTGATCATGCTTCCTTCTTTAAGTCACCGAAGCCAAAGCAGCACATACAAGTCCCCGGATCAGTGATGCATATGCCGTCAACAAAATTGTCTCTGTCCGACGTCAGGCATCTCTCCTTGCATGTTTCACCGGAGGGATCAGAAGATGAACAGGTACCGTATGGAAAGACACACATATCCGGCGGAGGCGGATAATATGCAACTGCTCCTGGATAAGAAGAAATCATTAAAGAAATTTATAATGGTACAAAGGATTTAAAGTTTTAAACCATTAAAAAAAAAGTTTTATTAATCTTTAGACTTGTCTAGCTTAACAGTATGTTAGATTTACTTTGGTTATATAAACGAACCTGTAAGGGATTGCATGATGGAGAGACAAATAAAAACTGCAGCCACAACAGCTGTGCTCAATCTTAAACTCCTCATTGCTCTTCTTACTTACTTTGTGGTTTTAGGCAAAAGAAATTGCACTTTATAGAGAGCAGAGAAATCCCAAAATCATAAAAGTGATCACATGCTTTATTTTACATGACAATGTAAACGTGACAGCTTTCAACATTATTTTAAAGGTATACTTTTATCAATGATTTTATGCAGACCGTATTAAAATACAATTTAATTTCCAAATTAAGGCTCTCCGCGGGCTCCAACTGGCCTATTGTTCTAAATTTTTTAGTCAAAAGTCGAACATTAAATCGTTGGTGCAGCGGTACGTTTTCCCACTTATATTTTCCTTTTTGTTTTCTTGTTAACCTTCCTCTTGATAGAGACTACAGGGAGAGATTATGAGTTTCGACTGAAGAGTGAAGATAGCTCAAAAGTATTAAGTTCATGTGCTTCTATGATCTCGTCAAAGATTTAATTTACCATAAACTATCAATCAATCCAAGGATTTGATTACTTGAGGTTCCGGGAGGTCATGGAGATCACTATTTAATGTAAGGATAACGAGGTGGCAATAATCTTGGGAGGGAAATAGTCAAACTAAATCAAACAACAAAATATAAGATCTTGTTACATTTCAGCATAGATCAAGATTTCTATAGATTATTAGAATTTTTTGAACCTCAACAATGAGTTCTCTCGGTTTGACAAGAGGTGGGAGGGAGACAAAACCTCTTATCAAGTACCAAGATTTGGAATGGAAGACGGTTCAAGGGAGAGGAAAGCACTGTTCGTGTGGTCGTGGTTCTAAGTGCTAGCTACTATCTTTTATTTCATAGTTGGTTTTGCTAATTTCTACCTAAGTAGTTTCATTGGTATGAAATGTTATCTTTCTTATGTGCTCATGCAAACTTTATCTAGCTATAGGGTTTTACCATCCTATCTTGTAGCCGTTCAGTTTTTAAATTTGAAAGCCCTTTTGTCAAAAACAAAAATTTGGAAATGCCAGATCATGCATTTTAGAACAATTGCTCACATGAATTTGGTTGTGAACAATTTGCTCACAGACTAAAAGAAGTTGTGTGGTTTGAAGTATGGTTTAAGTAAATCTTCAATCGATATTTAGTTTTCAACTTGTGACATTTGTTGAACTTGGCAGGTTACTTGGAAGGAAAGCAACTTGGACGAACTTAGGCAACATGGCGAGGGAGCAAAGTAGGCACTAGGCGGTGTGATACTTCCATATGAGATCTTAAAGACACTTCTCGTACAACAAAGTACGAATACAGTTCGGTTATAATCGGAATCAATCCAGCTTTATTATATGAAACTCGATCACCGCACAGAACACAAATCATTGGTATAACAGAATACAAAACTCTCAAAACATAAGTTTCAAACTGCAACACATACACAAGCACTCACACAATCTTATGAAATCTATAGGATAATGCTTTCTTTTTTAAAAACCGAATCTAAAGCAGCACATACAAATCCCCGGATTAGTGATGCATATGCCGTCAAAAAAGTTGCCTTTGTCTGACTTCAGGCATCTTTCATTGCATGTTTCACCGGACGGATCTGAAGATGAACATGAACCGTATGGAAATACACACTTCATAGGCGGCGGAAAAATTGCATCTGCTCCCAATAGAAGAAATGAATTTATAAATGTTTTAAACCATACAAAGCGTTTTAATCTTTATACTTGTCTAGGTTAACAAGAAGTTATATGTAATAATCGTTTTAACCTTTAAAATTGAAGCGTTTTAATCTTTATACTTGTTCTACAGAAAGAACTGAACATATTTTCGACAACTTAACATGTATACATTATACATCTGATCAATGTGGTAACTAGTTCACTGGATTATAAGTTTATAACATATAGACGTCATAAGCTTTTTACGTTGTTAATTAGTTCTCTAAACAAATATTTACTTTTGTTTTATACATACGAACCTGTAGGGGATTGCATGATGGAGAGACAAATAAAAATTGCAGCGACAATAGCTGTGCACAATCTTAAGCTCCTCATTGCTCTTCTTACTTACTTTGTGGTTTTAGGCAAAAGAAATTGCACTTTATAGAGAGCAGAGAAATCCCAAAATCATAAAAGTGATCACATGCTTTATTTTACATGACAATGTAAACGTGACAGCTTTCAACATTATTTTAAAGGTATACTTTTATCAATGATTTTATGCAGACCGTATTAAAATACAATTTAATTTCAAATTAAGGCTCTCCGCGGGCTCCAACTGGCCTATTGTTCTAAATTTTTAGTCAAAAGTCGAACATTAAATCGTTGGTGCAGCGGTACGTTTTCCACTTATATTTTCCTTTTGTTTTATACATACGAACCTGTAGGGGATTGCATGATGGAGAGACAAATAAAAATTGCAGCGACAATAGCTGTGCACAATCTTAAGCTCCTCATTGCTCTTCTTTCTTTTTCTTTCTTTGTGATTTATTTAGCCAAAAGGAGGTTTTAATTTATACGGCATAGGAAGCTCATAATCACAAAAGTGGTCACATGCATTCTTTTACATAACAGTTTATTATAACATGTAATCTGACAGCCTTCGTCATAATTTCAGATTACGGTATATTTTATCAATAATTGTACGCGGACCATATCTAAATTTAATTTAATTTAAGTCTCTCCATGGGATCCAACGCGCCTATTGTTCTAATTTTCTAGACAAAAATCAAACTTTAGTTATCTTGTCACTCCTCTGATTTCATTCTCTTGTACCACGGGGGTTTGTCTTGATCTCCCATTGATAAATGAGAAGGAGAGTGAGATTATATTCACCCAAATATTGTTTTTGCAATAAAGTCCCTTGGTCCAGATATTGTGGAGGTGTCAGAAAGCATGTGGCATTCAATGCTTTATCACCATATATATTTTAAGTTGTGGAGGTGTCATAAAGCTTCTTGAACTGCAATCGGACTTGGTTGACCTCCCTTCCTTTGAGCTTTCAAGAGGCTGTGGTTCAGAAACAGAAGAATGATTTACATCCTCAGTTGGCATCCTTAATTTTGTGAACAAACGCTATTTAACAGTCTTAATTGGCTTCGATGTGCCCCTGACCTGTGACTGCATTTTGGGGCTATTTCTCTTATTACTTAACACAATAGCTAAGACAAAATTTGGTTCTGAACATTGTGATTTGAAGCATTGCTTTATTAATTGAATATTGAGTTTTAGTTATTACTTAAACAATTTGTCAGTTTTTCTTCTTGTCGAACTTGGCAGGTTACTTGGAAGGAAAGCAACTTGGATGAACTTAGGCAACATGGTGAAGGAGCAAATTAGGCGTTGTGATACTTCCGTACGGGATCATAATGACATTTCTCCTACAACAAAGTACACAATCAGATCGGTTATAATTGTCTTTCACTTTGTTCTGCCTTTGTGATTTATTTAGCCAAAAGGAGGTTTTAATTTATACGGCATAGGAAGCTCATAATCACAAAAGTGGTCACATGCATTCTTTTACATAACAGTTTATTATAACATGTAATCTGACAGCCTTCGTCATAATTTCAGATTACGGTATATTTTATCAATAATTGTACGCGGACCATATCTAAATTTAATTTAATTTAAGTCTCTCCATGGGATCCAACTCGCCTATTGTTCTAATTTTCTAGACTAAAATCAAACTTTAGTTATCTTGTCACTCCTCTGATTTCATTCTCTTGTACCACGGGGGTTTGTCTTGATCTCCCATTGATAAATGAGAAGGAGAGTGAGATTATATTCACCCAAATATTGTTTTGCAATAAAGTCCCTTGGTCCAGATATTGTGGAGGTGTCAGAAAGCATGTGGCATTCAATGCTTTATCACCATATATATTTTTAAGTTGTGGAGGTGTCATAAAGCTTCTTGAACTGCAATCGGACTTGGTTGACCTCCCTTCCTTTGAGCTTTCAAGAGGCTGTGGTTCAGAAACAGAAGAATGATTTACATCCTCAGTTGGCATCCTTAATTTTGTGAACAAACGCTATTTAACAGTCTTAGTTGGCTTCGATGTGCCCCTGACCTGTGACTGCATTTTGGGGCTATTTCTCTTATTACTTGACACAATAGCTAAGACAAAATTTGGTTTTGAACATTGTGGTTTGAAGCATTGCTTTATTAATTGAATATTGAGTTTTAGTTATTACTTAACAATTTTTTCAGTTTTTCTTCTTGTCGAACTTGGCAGGTTACTTGCAACGAAAGCAACTTGGATGAACTTAGGCAACATGGTGAAGGAGCAAATTAGGCGTTGTGATACTTCCGTACGGGATCATAATGACATTTCTCCTACAACAAAGTACACAATCAGATCGGTTATAATTGTCTTTCACTTTGTTCTGCCTTTTTGTAAGCTAACCATGTGAGTGCCTCAAAAGCCAAATTAAGAATATATGATCAATCTAGATGAATACTATACCGAAGATGACTACACGAATAGAGAAATATATCGTCTTTTCCGCCTAAAAAATAAACTGGTCCCATGCATTTCTCAACTGGAATCTAATTCCTTTTTAATCTCATAAGTTTCTTCTGCTTCATATACCCGCTAGTCAATGTGCTTAAGTACACACAACATTCTCCTGAAGTATGTGGAAATGAAGCTTTTTAGAATCTTCTCTTAATCTCACTTAGATAGAGTTTAAAAGTTGCTAATGATGATAACATTGGGACCCTCAAAGAGTCTAAAAGCCACGTTTTACATCATTCTCAGACTCAACCATTACCTATCTCTCTTTTGTGGCCCCCATCAATCACACTTCACACCTTATCAAAACATATTTAATCAACTAATTTTCTTCCCTTATTTATTCTGACTAATCCTCCAAAAATAAAAGCTTTGTTCCCCACAAAAGCTTCCCCAATCTCACTGCTTTGACAAGAGGACCACCACCACCACGTACGGTTTGCACCATACACACCACAAACTCCCTCTTCATTGCAATAATTACACCAGCCACCAAAACGTCTCTCTTTCTTTCCATCTCTCCATTTATGTTAGTTTACGAAAACAAATTTGTTTGTTCAGGGTGAATATAATGGACCTCAAGTACTCAGCATCTCACTGCAACTTATCTCCAGACGCGATGAAGCATCATCGAGGAAAAGAAAGAGACGAAGAGTATGATGCTTCTTCTCTCAGCTTGAACAACTTGTCAAAGCTCATTCTTCCTCCCCTTGGTGTTGCTAGCTATAACCAGAACCAAATCATTTCTAGTGGATGGGTCATCTCGCCCATGGATTCAAGATACAGGTACAACCGACATATTTTTCTTATATCTATTGCCCCTGTGAAACAAAACTACTGAGTTAATGGAAGTTGAATGATGGTCTTGTCGTGATGCAAATGATCTTGTAATAAGGTAAAGAAGTAAGCTAATGACTATGTGTGGTTGATTCAGGGGGTGGGAGTCATTTATGGTGCTTTTGGTTGCATACTCTGCGTGGGTTTACCCGTTTGAAGTTGCTTTTCTGAACTCCTCACCAAAGAGAAGTCTTTGTATCGCGGACAACTTCGTAGACTTGTTCTTCGCTGTTGACATTGTCTTGACGTTCTTCGTTGCCTACATAGACCGAAGAACACAGCTTCTTGTCCGTGAACCTAAGCAGATTGCAGTGAGGTCAGTCTCTGTTGTTCATGATCTTTTAGTGTCACACTTTGATTAGTTTGTGGAAGACGACAAAGTTTAGGTGACTCTTGTGCCCACACCATGTGATTCTTTTTTTTTTTACCACGAGCAGTTAGATAATTACTGATTATGGAAAGTACATAAAGATTCCATTTAATAATATTCCGTGAACAGAAAAGTTTTTAATAACTGTGTAGGTAGGTACTAACTAAAAATGCTATTTTTAATATCTGATAAAAGGTACCTTTCTACGTGGTTCTTGATGGATGTTGCATCCACTATACCCTTTGATGCAATTGGATACTTAGTCACCGGCACAGGCAGGTTGAATCTCACTTGTAATATCTTGGGATTGCTCAGGTTCTGGAGACTCAGACGCGTTAAACACCTCTTCACAAGGTACACATATGGGCTCCTTGTCATGTCTATGATCAAACCCTTTTATGAGAAACTGACAAAAACATCACATGCTTCACGTGTTGTTTCAGACTAGAGAAGGACATAAGATTCAGCTACTTCTGGATCCGCTGCATTCGACTTCTATGCGTGAGTAAAGAAACTATAAGTTGTAGTCAACAAAACCGTTGTTGTGGTTTCAGAAACATATGATGAGATTTGAGTAATTATACAGGTGACGTTGTTTCTAGTGCATTGTGCTGGATGCATTTATTACCTGCTAGCAGACAGATATCCACATGGAAAGACATGGATCGACGCGATCCCTAGTATCAGAGATAAGAGTCTGTCCATCAAGTACATTGCAGCCATTTACTGGTCTATCACAACAATGACTACTGTGGGATATGGAGATCTCCATGCAAGCAACACTACTGAGATGGTGTTTATCACGGTCTATATGTTATTCAATCTCGGCCTCACTGCTTATCTTATTGGAAACATGACTAATCTGGTCGTGGAAGGGACTCGTCGTACCATGGAATTTGTGAGTCTGATCACTCTTGGATTACACAATAGTTTTCTTTTTATCTTTGTATTGTTTTCTTAGGGAGCTTGTTGTTGTGGTGGTGCAGAGGAATAGCATTCAAGCAGCGTCGAACTTTGTTAACAGAAACAGATTACCTCCAAGATTGAAAGACCAGATACTAGCTTACATGTGTTTGAGGTTTAAGGCAGAGAGCTTAAATCAGCAACATGTTATTGATCAGCTCCCAAAGTCTATCCAGAAGAGCATTTGTCAACATCTTTTTCTTCCATCTGTTGAAAAAGTTTACCTCTTCAAAGGCGTCTCAAGAGAGATACTTCTTCTCCTGGTGAGTTACTAAATAGGGTTGGTTGATCATAGGTGAGTTCTCTAAACCTAGTTTTTTGTGTCTTGATATGTGTGTTAGGTTTCCAAAATGAAGGCTGAGTATATACCACCAAGAGAGGATGTCATCATGCAGAACGAGGCGCCAGATGATGTTTACATTATTGTATCAGGAGAAGTTGAGATCATAGACTCAGAGATGGAGATAGATAGCGTGTTAGGCACGCTAAGGTGTGGAGACATATTTGGAGAAGTTGGAGCACTTTGTTGCAGACCTCAGAGCTACACTTTTCAGACCAAGTCTCTGTCGCAGCTTCTCCGGCTCAAGACATCTTTCCTTATTGAGACAATGCAGATTAAACAGCAAGACAATGCCGTAATCCTCAAGAACTTCCTGCAGCATCACAAGAAGCTGAGTGATCTAGACGTTGGTGATCTAACTGCCCAACAAAATGGAGAAAACGACGACGGTTCGCCGAACATTGCCTCAAATCTTATCACTGTTGTATCTACAGGCAATGCAGCTCTTCTTGATGAGATTCTCAAGGCTAAGTTAAGCCCTGACATTACAGATTCCAAAGGAAAAACTCCACTGGTAACGTTATGCTTCCACCAAAAACCTATTTAAACATGTTCTCATAATCAGTCGTTAACTTGTATTATATTATTGTTTCAGCATATAGCAGCCTCTAAAGGGTATGAAGATTGTGTTCTAGTACTCCTAAAGCATGGATGCAACATTCACATAAGAGGTGAGCACATCATAACCAAAGAAGCGTAATATTTTACATTCTACAGAAATGTATTTAAGCACAACATTCACTTGCAGATGTGAGTGGTAACACGGCTCTATGGGAAGCAATCTCAAAGAAGCACCAGTCAATATTCAGAATCCTTTATCATTTCGCAGCCATATCGGATCCACACGTAGCTGGAGATCTTCTATGTGAAGCTGTGAGACAGAACAATGTAGAAGTAATAAAGGATCTTCTGAAACAGGGGATCAATGTTGACACAAAGGACCACCATGGTTTCACAGCTTTGCAGGTGGCTATGTCCGAGAACCAAATGGATATGGTTAATCTTCTAACTATGAACGGTGCAGATGTTGTTGGTGTGAACACAAATGAGTTCACACCATTGGAGAAGTTAAGACTTGTGGAGAAAGAAAAAGAAAGAGTGAGTATTTTCAGAGGAGATCCATTGGAGAGAAAAGCAAGAAGTTGCAATGAAGCTGGGATGCTTATTTTGCTTCCTCCTTCACTGGATGATCTCAAGAAAATTGCAGGTAAACACATGAATTTACACATTCGTACCGACCGGTTATGTTGGTAAACGCAATGAACCAAGATTTGGATTTAGTTTTAGCCTTTTTGGACCTTTTTTGACCGGTTCTGGTGGTGGTAGATGAGAATCAGGATACCGTGCAAACATCAATATTACAAGTTTACAATGTAGGTTCTGGTGGTTTGTTTTTCTTTTTCCTTCTTAACATGGTTCGTTTTGTGTGCATGAAACAGAGGAAAGGTTTGGGTTTGACGGAAGGGAGATGATGGTGACGAATGAAGATGGCGCTGAGGTTGACAGTATTGAAGTGATTAGAGACAATGACAAGCTTTACTTTGTGGAAAAGATAATAATTTAGTAAACGAAATTTAAAAACAAAAAAAAAATGTATGAGATAAGATTATTAGCGTGAAAAGATGAATTTGAAGTAAAAGAAAAGCCAAGATATAATATTATTGGATGTAAAATGTATTATTGCTGGAGTAAGAAAATGTAAGAAATCATATATTACCAAGAAAAAGTGATCTGGTAAACATTTTTTTGGTGACAGTGATCCGGTAAACATGTTCGTGTAGAAATAGTTGACAAACGAAGGTGTGAACCTGAGATGAATAATAGTACTAAACCTACGAAGAAAAAAGTAAACTAAAGTTGAGTTAAAAATTATCAAAACGTAACTTTTCAACATTAGCGTTTAGTTTCTTTCATATATGAAAATGTGACGTGACTGTCCGTAGTACCAGTATCACATGCTATGGCTACGGTTCGAATTATTGAGTTTTATTTTTATTTCGGAACATCTTTCTGAGGTTGTACACGTTATTTTGTTTGGTATTATGGAATATAGTCGTTGAATTGAAGAGAATGATCACGTGATCATCACGTCAGTTTATGATACTTCCTTGTCAATGAATCAATACAATAATACGACTTTTGCACCACTTGAAGTTTGGACACAACTCCAAAACCCTACCTTACATTTGTAGTAATTAGTAAATCAGCTTTAGTTATACAAATATAGATAAACAACTAAAAGAAACTAAACACCTCCAGTTCAATGCACCTTCTATTTTTAATTACGGTTGTGCTGGAATTTTTAAACATTATGGTTGAGTAAAAAATTTAAGATGAACATTACATAAATTTATTTATTGTTAAATTTGGAAGCTATAAACAACTCACATTATGCAAACATGTTTTATTGAGCTGATTTTTTTTCTTCCTTTCTGAATTAGATATGCATGTTATAATGAACAATGAAGCATTGTTCAGATGATTGAGTATAAAAGGGCCAATAACATACAACCAAAATAACATTCAAACTATACCTTTAGATTTGTGATTAGTTTGAAAAATACAACTAGTTGACAATAAAATCAAACAAAAAATACACGAGCATGCTGTGTAAGGACCTACAAAGAAAAGCCTTCTCCGTTTATACACACAGCCCCGTCGCCTACCAAACTTTAGTTCCTTTTAGCATTATTATCCAAATTCGAATATATACATTTATCTTAAGTTATAAGAAAATGTCCTATTAAAGCTCTGATTAAATGTGTTCAAAAAAAAAAAAAAAAAAAGCTCTGATTAAATAAATAAAAAACTTTGTGGTAGACAACTTTTAAAGATTGATCTGAAGTCGTAACATGGTGGCAGTGTACGGATGCTGAACTGGGGAAAACCTCAGATACCAAATCCATGTAACGTCGAAGCTACGTGCAGAGGAGTGTTAGGGGTATTTATGACATTTAGTAATCACAGACCCCACGTCATTAAATGAGTGTGAGATAATGTTATCCATCACATGGCCTTACATTATCTTATGTCTGTTCCCAAACATAAACGAACCAACAAAATCTCTTCGCTATTATTTCTATCCTTTTTTTCTTTGCCAGCAGTTTTTTATATATTAACTAGTGAATACTCCTCTTTTGTGCTGATTTTCAAACCATGAATGATTTATTGCTGAAAATATGTTAATTTGATAGATATTTTTTACTTAATGTAGAAAACATAGTTTCATGATCAATTTTCATTCACAGCCATTGGTAATGCTCCAGCAGAAAAAAGCTGAACAATACAGTATGCGCTAAAGGCGTTTAATACGTGTGGGTCCCATGGATCACGTCCGGTTCTTAATTATTTGTTTCCATCTATTAATGGGCCTCATTTTGGCCCGTTTACTTCTCCTGGCTGCTCTTTTATCGCTAATATTTTGTACTTTTTCATAATACTCTGTGGCTTGTATTTAATTTCCTTATAGTCGACAAAAAAAATTCCTTATTTTATATATTGGTGTCGTAAATATAACATAACTTGTCAAGGTTGACAAATGAAAAATCAATACAGAAGTTGGCAAGACAAAAGAACATAACCGAACAAAAGAATAGAAATTATTCGTGAGCTACAAGAAGAATATCAAACATAATCAGAAACTTATTTAAAATTGGTGGAAGGTAAAATCTATTTATACACTGTATTACTAGAATTTAACATTTTTGACAACAAAAGAAAGATTTGTAGATTTTTTTTTGTACATACACTTATAGGAATAGGATCATGTATAGTCTGCTGCGTATACGCTAGGAGTAACTTGGTGGTTGAATATACAGTTGACAAAACTCTTTAAGTACTTTTTTTATGTTAAAGTATACCCTAAGTATTTTGCTATTTTATTTTCCACGAAATGCGGTCGAGGAATGTGATTTGTTCTTCTAATTATTTTTAGTCAAATTAAAGAAATGATTGAAATCTTATGGTGTATAATAAATAATTAAAAATTTGAAAATTTGAAACTTGGTATCACCAACATCACAGTGACATCATATTTGAATGAAAAGCTACTAATAAGTTAATAACTTTGTGTTGTAAGAAGAAAACAAAATAAGACGAAATGTAAAATGAAATGACTTCCGTGTTTCAGGGTAATGATAATCGAGAAGATTTTAAACATAGAAAGGGTCAACTCTGTTTGCAAATTTCATTCTTGTAATCCATAAAGTTTACCTTTCGTTTGCTATTTTCTCGGAAACCATTAATCAAAAGATCTCAATTGCCTAGATAAATTACATGTAATGACATTGGATATTTAAACTAGATAGTGATTATAATATATGTTTTACATTAAGCGTTTGATAGCTACAGTTTAAAACTAGGAAAGTTTATTACATTATAACAAATGGTATTGTTTTAGTTATATATCTAGGAAAAATTGACATCTTTCAAAAGATGAGGTAAGTGGTCGTTTGTTAACATATGTCTTTTGTCTAAACATTATATAATCGATTATATTTATATGTTTTGTTTTTGTTAGTTGGATTTTTGGTGAGTATAATATAAAAAGCAGTATAAACATATATCATTTGTTTAAACTTATATATAATCTTATAATTTGTAACAAAAGTTATATAATGCAAGTAAATATAATAAACATATATATGTATAATCTTATTATATATGAAAAATATATAATTCAAATAAATAAATAGAAAATCAGCTCTAGAATTTAAATGGGGTATTTAATGGTGTCTTTAAATATCAAATCCAATAATATTATTTTCCTATATTTACTCTATTTCTTTTGCTAATTTTATGTTTAACCCGTAAAATGATTAAAAAAAAAATCAAATAACCAATTGTAGTTTAGCATAAGTTATACTTGAGAAGTCTTATCATGAGCTGGATTTTGAATATGAATTTGGCAATCTAAATACGAAAACTTATAGTTTGGTTAGCTTGTCTCTTGAAATATAGAAGTGATCCTTTTTTTTCTGATCATAAAATATAGTAGAAGTGATCCATAATTCTATATCCTCTTTATATTATCTGAGGAGCACTTTTATTATTTAACTTCACCTTCATGATTAACACAATTGTCATTGCTTATGTGTCATCATGAGAACTCTTCTCACACCATTTTTTTAAAAGACCTCAATTGCCTAGATAAATTACATGTAATGACATTGGATATTTAAACTAGATAGTGATTATAATATATGTTTTTACATTAAACGTTTGATAGCTACGGATTTAAAACTAGGAAAGTTTATTACATTATAACAAATGGTATTGTTTGCGTTATATATCTAGGAAAAATTGACATCTTTCAAAAGATGAGGTAAGTGGTCGTTTGTTAACATATGTCTTTTGTCTAAACATTATATAATCGATTATATTTATATGTTTTGTTTTTTTGTTAGTTGGATTTTTGGTGAGTATAATATAAAAAACGGCGTATAAACATATATCATTTGTTTAAACTTATATATAATCTTATAATTTGTAACAAAAGTTATATAATGCAAGTAAATATAATAAACATATATATGTATAATCTTATTATATATGAAAAATATATAATTCAAATAAATAAATAGAAAATCAGCTCTAGAATTTAAATGGGGTATTTAATGGTGTCTTTAAATATCAAATCCAATAATATTATTTTCCTATATTTACTCTATTTCTTTTGCTAATTTTATGTTTAACCGTAATTTATGCAATAAAATAGGAAAGTAACAGGAAATTTGAAATAGTATATAGAAAAATTAATACCAATTTATTTAAATTCTCAAGACCAATAAAAAAATTATACACATAATTGTAGGAAAAATTTTTTCATTAATCTCGGGATGTATATATTTGATTGACTCAATTTTTGTGGCCTAAACCTATTAGTTATTACTATATATATCATCACGAGTAACTTTTTTTCCTAGAATAAGACCCGAAGCCATAGTACCACCCGTAGGGTACATGGATACGTGACATTCATTTTTCGACAAAACATGTTTATTTGTTATTTGATAGTATTGAGTCAAAAATTATAATATTGTTTTAGTTATTAAATTTAGTGAATGTTCTATGATAAAGAAAATAGAGATCAAAGTACAACAAAACCTTTTTGATACAAACGGGTTAACAAACCCTATTGGAATAATGTAATTTTATGAAAATGTATTGAAAGTTCAATATTTCTAATAAACTATTTACCCAAGTCGATGGAGTATGAATCTCTTAAAGACTGAAATTGTTTTAGATCGTACTTGGTTAACACATAATCTTGATATACATTTCAAAATCTTCATAAATTAAATAAAAGTAATTGTGGTATATGTAGATCTACCAAAACTCAGTATGGTTTTATACAATTTCGGTCAATCCACACGTTTTTGTTTTATTAATTTGTACTTCATGTAATATATTGTCAGTTTTTCAATTTGTATATTAATATTAAATTACAAACTATATCTAATGATAAATTATATTATCTTATTAATTTAATATTAATCTCATCCCGCTTAAAATGTGGATTTTAACCTAGACAATCCAAATTTATGGATATGTGACATTTATTTTGGGATTTGACAATAGAAACTGTTTTATATTGTAAAATCAAAATGTTGTATATAAAAAATGTATAAAATACATTCAAAAAGAAATTTCATAGATATTATTCTTGCGATCCCTTAATTTTTGCCATGCAACTTTTTGATTATGAAATTAACATAAACGATGATAGACATTAATTTTGAAATCAATATAATTCTTTCCGATAAAGTTTAAGGATGATATCATTTTAATACCGAAACATAACCCCTTATCTCGTGTTCTCTCTAGATTTTTTAGTAAAAACACACTTTTTAAAATAAAATAAAAATTAAAAAAAATCAAATAACCAATTGTAGTTTAGCATAAGTTATACTTGAGAAGTCTTATCATGAGCTGGATTTTGAATATGAATTTGGCAATCTAAATACGAAAACTTATAGTTTGGTTAGCTTGTCTCTTGAAATATAGAAGTGATCCTTTTTTTTCTGATCATAAAATATAGTAGAAGTGATCCATAATTCTATATCCTCTTTATATTATCGAGGAGCACTTTTATTATTTACATTTCCAACCTAATATTATTTACTTCAATTTATTTTAATTCTTTTACAATTTTTATTTACTTTAGAGCCTGTATAATTTTAATAAAATATAATGATGTAACTTCGATAATAAGATAATTCTTGTTTTGTCAATCATAATAAAATTGTCGTTACCCGGATGTTCCAAGAAAAACAAATTTGATTGAAAATTCCAGTAAATTTTCAGTTTTAAATTAGTTTTCTTTCCATTAATCCGCATATCAAACATTATTAATGCTAATCTATATCATATATAATATGTTATTTTTTTTTACCTTTTCAATATCTATAGATTAAAATTTATAATCTTTTTTAGTCTATTCATTCCGCATCACCTAGTGATCTATATTTGCTTAAAATCAAGTTAGGTGAGGAGAGTTAATGAGTTGGGTCGTATATACATGGACTCCGTTTTTTTGTTTTTCTTTTTGAAAATATCACTCCGTTTAAAATACTATAGATGAAAAATAAATAGGTCGATTAAATCTTGTTTTGTATTCCATGTTCAATATTTTATAAACTTCTAATAACAGAAAGAAATATAAAAAATTAAATAAATAAGAGATATTTTCCAGCTATAAACAATTTCCATCTATTTATAATTTAAATATTGCAGAAGCAAATCTAAAATAATGGAAAAATATGATTTGGTACATAATTTTCCGTCATTTATGTACGCTGCATATAAGCTCACATTGCACCTGCTCATGTTTACCTCTCTCTATATATATTTCATTAATATCATCCTCAACCTCACCAACTCTCTCTCTCTCTCTCTCTCTCTCTCTCTCTCTCTCTCTCTCTCTCTCTCTCACTCAGCGAAATGGATAGTCCGACGAGCATACGCAGTAAACCTCCACCGGAGACTCTCTCCCGTGCGGTAGCCAAAGACGGAGGAGCAGCTGCGACTCAACTCACCGGAATTCGAGTTCTGGCGTCTAACGAACTCTTCGTTCCTTCAAACCGAATCAGATCTTCTCTCCGCCGACGAGCTTTTCACGACGGCGTTCTTCTCCTCTTCACCTCCTCTCCATCAAATCCGAGCCTCAACCCGACCCGAACGTCTCGGAGTGCGACCCGGATCCAATGCCTTCGACCGATGCTTTGATCACAGAGCAGAAAACCGAACCGGGACCTGGTTTAGGATCCGAGTTGACCCGGGAAACGACGGTTTCGAAGCGGTGGAGGGATATATTCAAGAAGACCGAACATAAACCGGCCGGGAAGAAAGAGAAGGTGAAAGATAACAAGAAGAAAGAGAAGAAGTCAGGTTCGGGTCCGGGTTCGGGTTCGGGCTCAGGAGCGGAGCTGAATATCAACATTTGGCCGTTTTCGAGAAGCAGATCCGCTGGTAACAACGTGACCCGACCCAGAATGTCGTTTGGAGCTCCGACGACCCGGAAAGTCAGCAGCGCGCCGTGTTCACGTAGCAACTCCACCGGCGAGTCGAAGTCGAGGAAATGGCCGAGCAGTCCCGGACGTAACGGCGTGCATCTTGGTCGGAGCAGTCCAGTATGGCAAGTCCGACGTGGAAGTGGAGCTCCGACCGGGAAAACGGTTACCGAGTCGGTGGGTCGGGTTGTGGGTAAAAGGGAGGTTCCCGAGGCGCGTAGGGGTAAAACTGGAAACGACAGCAATAAAGCAAAAGTCATAAACTTGAACGTGCCTATGTGCATCGGTTATCGGAGCCGGTTAAGCTGCAGAAACGACCAGAGTGGAAGTAGTAACATTGGGAGTGATGATAATATCTCCAGTGTTAATAATCCCAATCCTAATGGGTTATTTGGCTTTCGTAATCTTTTCATTAAGAAAGTTCATTGACTTTGTTTTGTTTTGTGGTATAGTAAAAAAGCCCTATTAATAGTCTCAAAGGGTCTATTTTTATTTTTTAATTTGCTCCTTTTGCTGTTAGTACGATGTGTGGATTTGGGCAAATATTCGTGTTTGCTTATAAAAATCATGTAAATTAAGAAGAGAAAACTTTCTATATGAAATGTTAAAATGTATGTATGTTACTACTTTCCTCCACTTTATGGGTTAGTTTCATGACCAAGTAGACTAGTTTTTTTGTAGATGTAATTTTCTATCTGTTACAAAACCACTAATTTACTGGAGGTAAATGGTCTGTGCTAAAATTTCGATCGTATAATGAGGAAACAAATTACTAATTTATGATGGGACGATCTATAATTTTAGTTCACTATCCAAGAAAGGTGTTGTGTAACACCAGCCTTATAATTTCAATCAAAAACTACTGGATGACAAAAAAGGTTTTGGGTTTGGTTGAAAGTTAGCCATCAGTCCATCAATATACCCAAACAGTTTATCCCCAGTCTCGGTTTTTAAGGGAGAAACCGAGAAATTGCATTCATCAATGACAAAAATCTGACCATAATTACCCAACTACACAAACACGGTTGATCAATGTCAAATAGTGTCTGTCTCTCAATTTTATTGTTGCACAAGATCAAACAGTTTGTTACCATAAACCATGAATGAATCGCATGTCAGAACTGTTCAAAAAGCTTATTGAGTCGATTTAATGAGTTGGGTCGTATATACATGGACTCCGTTTTTGTTTTTCTTTTTGAAAATATCACTCCGTTTAAAATACTATAGATGAAAAATAAATAGGTCGATTAAATCTTGTTTTGTATTCCATGTTCAATATTTTATAAACTTCTAATAACAGAAAGAAATATAAAAAATTAAATAAATAAGAGATATTTTCCAGCTATAAACAATTTCCATCTATTTATAATTTAAATATTGCAGAAGCAAATCTAAAATAATGGAAAAATATGATTTGGTACATAATTTTCCGTCATTTATGTACGCTGCATATAAGCTCACATTGCACCTGCTCATGTTTACCTCTCTCTATATATATTTCATTAATATCATCCTCAACCTCGCAACTCTCTCTCTCTCTCTCTCTCTCTCTCTCTCTCTCTCTCTCTCTCTCACTCAGCGAAATGGATAGTCCGACGAGCATACGCAGTAAACCTCCACCGGAGACTCTCTCCCCGTGCGGTAGCCAAAGACGGAGGAGCAGCTGCGACTCCAACTCACCGGAATTCGAGTTCTGGCGTCTAACGAACTCTTCGTTCCTTCAAACCGAATCAGATCTTCTCTCCGCCGACGAGCTTTTTCACGACGGCGTTCTTCTCCCTCTTCACCTCCTCTCCATCAAATCCGAGCCTCAACCCGACCCGAACGTCTCGGAGTGCGACCCGGATCCAATGCCTTCGACCGATGCTTTGATCACAGAGCAGAAAACCGAACCGGGACCTGGTTTAGGATCCGAGTTGACCCGGGAAACGACGGTTTCGAAGCGGTGGAGGGATATATTCAAGAAGACCGAACATAAACCGGCCGGGAAGAAAGAGAAGGTGAAAGATAACAAGAAGAAAGAGAAGAAGTCAGGTTCGGGTCCGGGTTCGGGTTCGGGCTCAGGAGCGGAGCTGAATATCAACATTTGGCCGTTTTCGAGAAGCAGATCCGCTGGTAACAACGTGACCCGACCCAGAATGTCGTTTGGAGCTCCGACGACCCGGAAAGTCAGCAGCGCGCCGTGTTCACGTAGCAACTCCACCGGCGAGTCGAAGTCGAGGAAATGGCCGAGCAGTCCCGGACGTAACGGCGTGCATCTTGGTCGGAGCAGTCCAGTATGGCAAGTCCGACGTGGAAGTGGAGCTCCGACCGGGAAAACGGTTACCGAGTCGGTGGGTCGGGTTGTGGGTAAAGGGAGGTTCCCGAGGCGCGTAGGGTAAAACTGGAAACGACAGCAATAAAGCAAAGTCATAAACTTGAACGTGCCTATGTGCATCGGTTATCGGAGCCGGTTAAGCTGCAGAAACGACCAGAGTGGAAGTAGTAACATTGGGAGTGATGATAATATCTCCAGTGTTAATAATCCCAATCCTAATGGGTTATTTGGCTTTCGTAATCTTTTCATTAAGAAAGTTCATTGACTTTGTTTTGTTTTGTGGTATAGTAAAAAGCCCTATTAATAGTCTCAAAGGGTCTATTTTATTTTTAATTTGCTCCTTTTGCTGTTAGTACGATGTGTGGATTTGGGCAAATATTCGTGTTTGCTTATAAAAATCATGTAAATTAAGAAGAAAACTTTCTATATGAAATGTTAAAATGTATGTATGTTACTACTTTCCTCCACTTTATGGGTTAGTTTCATGACCAAGTAGACTAGTTTTTTTGTAGATGTAATTTTCTATCTGTTACAAAACCACTAATTTACTGGAGGTAAATGGTCTGTGCTAAAATTTCGATCGTATAATGAGGAAACAAATTACTAATTTATGATGGGACGATCTATAATTTTAGTTCACTATCCAAGAAAGGTGTTGTGTAACACCAGCCTTATAATTTCAATCAAAAACTACTGGATGACAAAAAAGGTTTTGGGTTTGGTTGAAAGTTAGCCATCAGTCCATCAATATACCCAAACAGTTTATCCCCAGTCTCGGTTTTTAAGGGAGAAACCGAGAAATTGCATTCATCAATGACAAAAATCTGACCATAATTACCCAACTACACAAACACGGTTGATCAATGTCAAATAGTGTCTGTCTCTCCAATTTTATTGTTGCACAAGATCAAACAGTTTGTTACCATAAACCATGAATGAATCGCATGTCAGAACTGTTCAAAAAGCTTATTGAGTCGATTTAATGAGTTAGGTTCGATCTCAACCAAATTGGATGGTCCTCTTCAAGTCTTATGTTCATACTAAAAACAATATCTAAGTTAAAACATACAATAACTAAGTTACTGAGTCAATACAATTTGTTATGAGATCACCACATTTAGGATCTTTTATTGGGTCCTTGGTAATGTTTGGACAACAAATATAAGGAAATACATCAAATATAAAAAAGGGTAAACATCAATCTATGTTTGCTGTTATAAAGTTAACTTTCAAAGAGAGTTTTTCTTTATCCTATAAACACTTGGTTTCCTCACAGATCAATCATGTTTGCGTAAAACATGGTAAGAACCAACGAGCTATAGAGAATTGAGCTACAGAACAATCAAAATTGTGCAGCGGCTCTGTTTTCTTTGTCTTGAGATTAAAAAGGGAGATGGAATATGTTTTCTCTCTTACAAGACTGAAATAGATGCAATCTCTAATGAATCCTTCATTGGCTGCTAGCACAGTGATGCCTTGATCCAAAAGCATTGACTCGTCGCCCAAAGAACCAACCAGCTGGTGATTCCTCAGATATCCTGGTGAATAAACCTTGATAACACGGAAGGACCAGGTTTTAGACCTCGAACTCCACCATTTTTCAGCCTTGAAGACTTCTCCTGTTACCGTGACTACAAGTTTTGTCGGAACAACAAGACCTAAGCGTAGTCTTTCCACAATAACACCACACTGAAAGGTTTGTTGTGGTGTCTTTCCAGACAAATCGAAGATAAAGAAACAACAAGACAAGCTCAAAAAGTAAACCTTGGATTCCTTGTAAACCACGTCATCACAGCCTGAGGTTCTGGGAAGTTGAGTCCAGGCCGTATCTCCTTCTTTGAATAAACAACACACAAGTCTCGAAGTCCCCATATAACAACATAATCATTGGTTCTCTCATCAATCCAAAACACAGGGCTTCGTTGGTATACTAATCCCTCTATACACCTTTCCGTCGGGACTTGTAGTGCGTAACTCACCATCACCATCTAAGGTTCGCTCCACCTTTACCATTCCTAGCTGTGACTCCACGGAAGGTAGATTGATTCTTTCGCGGGTAAAGAGATTCTTAACGTATAGATTAGGTAGAGGGCTTCCCATCAAGAGCCAGCTTCCGTAGGTTGCTATACAAAAACTCTTTGCAAATTCCAAACCAAGATCTTGAGTTTTGTGAAGTTTGTCTGGTTCCTCTGGATTGAAACAACGTGCATGGATAATTGTTGTTGTTCTCGTTGACTTCGGGGAAGAGAATCAACCAATGGATCAGCCTTTTGGTGGGCACACATTGTCTCGAAGAGGCGTGCCAAGACGAACATACGGCTTTAGCTCGTTGGAAATTAGCAAAGCTGAGACGTTCGAAGATAGAATTCAAGAGATCTTGAGGAAGATCTGACCAGGATACGGGCGTGTCTCTTCCTCTTAGATTGTCATGAGAATTAGGTTTCTGGTTCTCCTCCATCTCCATGACAGAACTGAAAGAGAGATGTTATGAATCAAATCGAAGCGATTATAAATGTTCTTTTGCCTTTGACTCCATCAGAAGTTCCCGTCCTTCTCTGACCTAACCTAAACTAAGAAGGCATTGGTTTTCTAAAATTTATGATCTTATCGTATGATATTTTAAACTTGACAAATTTAGTATTGGTGACATATTTTTTTTAATTTATGAGTTTATTAATTTAGTGAATATTAATTTATAAAATTTTTACTGAACAACACTCAGAAAACTAGCATGTAATCATATCATTAGTACGAGTAATACAACATATTAAAGAGGAGAACATAGTTGAGATCAATCATGCATGCCTTGGTGAAACTTGGTAAAAACCATGGATCATTAGAAACTTGTAAACACACCAGCTACCAAGTCTCCATGACACGACCTGATCTTTGGTTTTCTCGTCAATCCAAAACACAGGAGATCGTATGTGCATATGTCTGTACTCCTTTCCTTTATGAGTTGTAATGAGAAACCCATCATTTTAAGATCCTCTCCATCTTCGTCATTCCAAGCTGTGACTCCACAGGAGTTAGACTGATCCTCTATAAGGGTAAATATTTTCACAATGTAGAGATTAATCTGATGATTTTTCATCAAGAACAAACTTCCATAGGTTTTCATACAAAAATAAAAGCTTTGTAAAAAAAAAACTTTGTAAATTTTAAACCAAGATCTTGCGTTTTGTAAAGCTTGACATTTTTCTCGGGATTGAACAACGTGCAAGACCTGTTGTTGTTGTCTTCTTCGGGGAAAAGAATCAGCCAAGCGATATGATTTTTGGGCAGGGAGATCTCTATACAATTATTTCCTATAATCCCTTGTCATTCCATCTATGTTTGACGTAGTCACTTCTTCTACTGTCTCAAACTTTTGCATCCAACACCCATATATGATGGACAAAAAGGATAACTTATTAGGTATAATATAATATTAAACAGAAATTAGTAGAAGATGTAAGTGAAACCTTTATTTCAAAATCAGGATAATTAATAAGTGAAAAGCAACCATGTTATCATTGAGAAAAAAAATTCTAGACATCAAGAACATGCATGTCAGCCAATGGCGGATCCAGAACTATTTTAAACATGGGTCAAAAATAAATGAGCTTTAACTCTTAGATAAAAATAAAGTGTCACAGACACTCAAACCTGCTGACTGAATTCATTTCTAATAGCTTGGCAAATTATATTTTTATATTTTAAGGTGTGTCAGTTAACCCCTTTCTATATTTGTGGGTCCGCCTCTTGTCAGCATGTGCAAAACTAGGTAAGAACCATCTAGCTCTAGAGAACTGAACTGAAGAACAATCAAACCTGTGCACCAGCTCCATCTTTTTTCTCTTTAAATTAAAAGAATAGATATCCTTTGTGTCTTTTTCACCATTGAAATAGATGGAATTTGCAATGAATCCATCAGTTTCACTGGCGAGCACGGTGATGCCTTGATCAAAAAGCAACGACTCATTGCCCAAAGAATTAACCAGTTGGTGTTCCATCAGATTCCCTGATGAGTAAACCTTGATAACCATGAAGGACCATGTCCTAGAAACCGGTCTCCACATTTTTTGAACCACAAGGACGTTTCCTGTCACTGTGGCCACAAGCTTCGTCGCAACAATGCTCAATCGACTATTTATTTGATGATTATAGACGATGACCACTTTCAACACTCGCTGAACGGTTTGTTGTGGAGTCCCTCCATGGAAGTCGAAGATGCTGAAAACACCATGGTAATTTAACAAGTAAAGCCTGTGATCATTGTAAACCATGTCATAACATTTAGAAGTTTCAGGGATTTCCTTCCAATATCCATATAATTTCTTGGAGTAGTAAATCACATGCGAGTTATCCACGTTGCATACAACTACATAATCTTTGGTTTTGTCGTGAATCAAAAGCATGGTGGACACTATCCTATCATTGTTACCGTTGTGATTCCATTCTTCGTCCACCACCTTTGTCATTTGAAGCTGTGACTGATCGATAGGAGGTAGATATAGAGTGATTCTCTCGTTGGTAAAGAGATTCACAATGTAGAGACTATAGTAACGATTTTGCATTAAGAGCCAAGTTCCATAGGTCGCTTTACAAACACTCTTTGAGAAATCCAAACCAGTCTCTTGCGTTTTGTAAAATCTTTCTTTTTCCTCTGGATTGAACAGCTTGCAGTAACTGTTGATTTTCTCTTCGGGGAAGAGAATCAGCCAAAGGGTGTGATTATCTTTTGGCACGGATTGTTTCGAAGCAGAGAGCCAAGACGAACACACGGATTTAGGTCGGTGGAAATAAAAAAAGCCAAGCCGTTTGATTCTGGTCTCATAAGGATATATCACATTTTACTGGATGATGAGACAAACTGAAATGTCAGAATCTAGTTTTTAACTAAGAAACGGTGGAAAAGGACGTTGATTTTCATTGCTCTGCTTTCTTACTAATAAATCGCGTTTTGTTTTCGTCTTCAGCTAATAAACCAAAGCCAAACGAAACAGAATTCAAAGAACATAAATCCAACATGGTTTCTGTATTTAGTTTAGAACAAAACATATTCTTTTTTTTAAAAAAAAAAACAAAACAACAGAACTTATTCTAACATTTTCTAAAATTTTAGAAAACAATTTTTTAGCAAATTTCCAACTACAAACACTTATAAAAAGCTTGTTGTCATCATAAATACTTCCCTTAAGGCAATCATATCATATACGTATGTATCAGCTTTCCTCCTCTTTTTTCTTACTAATTTTCTTCTCCGTATGCTCTACGCTTTAATCCATCACCGAATGAGCTATCTTCTTCCTTTTAAGTTGTATCCTTCTTTCATGGTGTGATCTTATGAACTACCGTAGCTTAACCTATCGCAAGAAGTAACGAATTAGGATAAGAAGAACTATGTTGGAAGAGTTTGGATTCTGCAAATTGATATGACGTATGAAGACAGTGAGTTATATATACAGATAGATGAGATATTAACAATCAAAGAATGCTTTGAAAACATTAAGTTGTTAGTTGATTTTGTTTTAACATTCAAAGAATGCTTTGAAAACATAAAGGTTTAAGTTGACTATAGTTATGTCAAGTAGACGAAGGTTTTCTATTAACTCTCAAAACAAAGACTCACAATTATTTTTCAAGGTGAGATGTTAGGGAAGGGGATGCTGACGTGTCAAGCCCTGGTGAGTCCTCACTGACTATTGTTATAGATTAGTGAAAGACTTATATAAGTAAAACCTTTTATTCAAAATAAAGACCATCTAAACTATTAAAACAGAAGTACAAATAGTATTTAATCCTGAGTTTTTTTCAATAATTACAATCTACTGCCAATGAAATTAAAACACTGTAGTTTTATTAAGTTTGTCCCGACGTATAAGGCTGATGTTTCCTCCACATGATAATGGCGTTCGTCGAGCTATGCTCAGCTATAACGCCGGCCAATGTAAATTCTCTCCCTCTCTCTCTCTTGCTCTTTGTTTTTGTGTCTAGAGTCGCAAAGTTGATTTCTTTGGTGATTTGGGGTTTTGGAGATGATTACTCTCGAGATCCAAAGCAACTGTGAGATAAGAGTATGTTTTGTATACGTGGAGTTGCAATATTTCATTGAACGAGTGATCATAAAGGTTTCTTCTTTACACGCTATGAGTAAATACGGCAAAGTTAAGAGCTTGTGGTTGGTGACGCATCGGTAAAGGCTTTGCAATTGCTCTGCTTTATGATCTTATCTCTATTGGTTTGTACACATATTGTCTTAGCATAACTGTGCTGATTATACATTATGTTGTTACGTTTTGTTCACGAGGATATGCTTTTGTGGAGTATGAGACTGAGAAGGAGATGCATTGTGCTTACGAGGTACTATGCAAACTTTTTTTCTTTAAAACTGTTTGAAATGTATATTTTCTGTTTCAACAGTGGAGTTTAGTTGTAGGAAAGTAATGTTCTTTCGTGCTGATTTTTTACAGGATGCTCATCATTCATTTATTGATGGTCAAGAGATTATTGTTGATTATAATAGGCATCAATTGATGCCTGGATGGATACGAAGAAGATTAGGTGAGTGCCATTCTCTTACTCTCCCCTATATTAGATCTTCATCATCCCTTGGATTAATCTTTCTTCTTCTTCTCTGGAAAAAGGAGGTTGACTTGGTGGTAGAAAAGAATCTGGACAACTTCCTTTTGGAGTACGAGAAAGACCTTTTCTTCGTTTTAGCATGTTCCAAACAACTATAACCAGCAGACTAGGGTTGTTATTAACCTTCAAAACCATGTTTAACTGTGCATTCTTTTTGTTATAATATTAGGCGGCCGATTACTCATGACGATTTGAAAAAGCTTGGGATCCAGCTTCCACTAGAGGGCAGAGGGAAGATATTCACGTAGTCAGGGCTACTACCATTCCTCTATCTTGATTATCTCTGTTTTGTTCTGATACATATCTGGTATTTAGTTCATGTTTCTGTGTGCTAGAAGTGGCATGATTAACGTGGTGTACAATGTGTCTAGAGAAATAACTTATTGGTCAATCCCGAAAGTTTTTAAATCTTCATTTCAGTATTTCAAACCAATATAAATTTGCATTAGGAAAAATTTAAATGTGGTTATTTACTCAACTATAATAATTTAGAATTTTTTTTTGGAAACTAAATTATCAATGTTTGACCAATCTGGGTTTACATTTTGGTTCAAATGGTTAATATGGTGGACTGTAACAAATGATTAATCCACCTATTGGTATTAGTCGAAATAGCCGGTTTTCCGACAGTGTGATAGCCAATCTAAACACTAAATGCATTTTTCCAAGACTGATCAGATCAGCTGATAAGATATATATAAATATAAAAATAAAAATAATTTAAAAGATTTATAGACAAATATAATATATCGATGATTCAAATGCAATAAGAATGTTATGTGTAGACATGTTACATATAAATATATGTAATATGGCAATATTATATATTTATAGTATTAAATATATGTAAACTATGCATTTATACAAAATATACACCCGCACGGGCATGCGCGGCAAAGGCTAGTTAATAAGTGAAGAACAAACATGTTTATTCTAGTTTAAAAAAAAAAAACATTGTATTGACATCATTATATCATGCATGCGTAAAACTTGGTAAGAACCATTGAGCTCTAGAGAACTGAACTGGAGAAGAATCAAATTTGTGCATCAGCTGTGTCTTGTGAGTCTTAAGATTAAAACGAAAGAGATCGTTTCTGTCTTTTTCATCACCACAGCCACTGAAATAGATGGAATTCGCAATGAATCCATCAGTCTCATTGGCGAGCACAGTGATGCCATGATCAAAAAGCATCGACTCATTGCCCAAAGAATTAACCAGTTGGTGTTCCTTCGGATTCCCTGATGAATAAACCTCGATAACCAGGAATGACCATGTCATAGATATCGATCTCCATATTTTTTGAACCATGAGGACGTTTCCTGCTACTGTGGCTACAAGCTTTGAAGCGACAATGCTCAACCGACTACTTATTCGACGACTATAGATGCTTTCCACTTCCAGTTCTCGTTGAAAAGTTTGCTGTGGAATCTCTCCATAAAAATCAAAGATACTGAAATAACCGCAGTAATTTAAGAAGTAAAACTTGTGATCCTTATAAACCATGTCAAGACATAGAGAAGTTTCAGGGATTTGATTCCAAGAGTTATTTACTTTCTTGGAGTAAACCACACGCAAGCTATCTACGCTGCATAGAACAACATAGTCTTTGGTTTTCTCGTCAATCCAAAACAGAGAGGATACTATCCTACTCTTTGGTTTGGTTCGCTTCTCCTTTGTCATCCCAAGCTGTGACTCCATACAAGGTAGAATGATTCTCTCTTTGGTAAAGAGATTCAGAATATGGAGGTTATAATAAATATCTTGCATTAAGAGCCAATTCCCATAGGTTGCTTTACAAACACTCTTTGCAAAATCCAAACCCGTGTCTTGCGTTTTGTAAACACTTTCTTTTTCCTCGGGATTAAAAAACGTGCAACAACTGTTGTTGTCGTCGGGGAAGAGAATCAGCCAAGGGGTGTGGTTATCTTTCGGCACGGATTGTTTCGAAGCAGAGAGCCAAGACGAACACGCGGATTTAGCACGTTGGAAATCAGCAAAGCCAAGCCGTCTCAACACCATATTCAAGAGATCAAGAGGAAGCTCCGACCATGAGTTAGGGTTTACGTTCTTCTTCATCATGGCAATTTTGAGACTAAGAGAATCTCTGAAAGATTTTAGGTCATTGGAAAGAAAAATTAGGTCATAACCCAACGATTGAAAGAATCTTGGATTTTAAATAGATTGTTTTTTTTTTCATTGTTATTGTCGGCTTTAATGGCCCAGTCTTTATAGCCCATTAATAGTTATCCTTTAGATACCGAAACGACGTCGTTATTGGATCTTTTTTCAAGGTTTCTACGTAGTTCTGAATCTTGATCGTGTTCGTGTGTGTGTTTTGTTTTTGCCTTTTTGGTTTATGCTTAAGTCTTAGGACCTGACCGGTAACTTTCGCACAGGGGCGGATGCAGAAACCAAAATAATAGGGTTATAGAAAAAAAAAGGGGGGGTATAGAAAACTTTTCATTGTATTATATTTTTGAAATGGGGGTACTTATAACATTTTATAGCATTTGTTAAAGAAAATTAAAAAGTTAGTTGGGGGTACATGCTCTCCATTCGTGCAGATGCCGAATGATTGCAGTTTTAAATATTATTAAAATATTTGTACGACTGGTATAAACTATCAGAAACTAGTACGTTTTCAAAATATTTATGATTGGTTAACTATCAAATATAGCAGTAGTTAAATAATAAATTAACAATATTTATATTTTATGTAGTTATATAAATATTAAAAATTATATTATTATATAAATATAAAAATTATACTATTAATTTTTAATTTTTTAAAAAAATATAGAAGAAATTTTTAAGTGTTATAATAGAAATTAAAATATAATATATATTTTAGTATTTCAACTATTATTTTAGTTTTAAATTTTGAATATTTTTTTATTTGTAAAGATTTTTTTTTTTAAAAAAAATTGTTTTACACTCACTAACTGAAACCAACTTGTAAATTTAAAATGTTTATAGCGGTTTGAAATGATTTATAACGCTTTTTATGGATTTTACAAAACGCCAGCAACCGTTACCAACCGCAAAGACTACGTTTGTGATGATATCAAAGAAACTAGTCATGCACTTAGTTGTTGGAACCGGGATCCAACCTCGGTTTTATACCACAAATCCAACCCGACTATCGTCTATCCGAAAATTAAACTAGTTAATATTTCACCTAACAAGTATCGTTTGTCTCGTCCACTACAAAAAGTAATGGTAATACATTACTTAATTAACTAGTATCACTGGAAATTAAGTGATGTTAATTTAAATCATTCGTGGATAAATGATATATTTCAGAATCAGTTATGTTAAATGATGTTGTTATTAACTTATTTAACATCATTTCAATGAAATTGACACAAAACTATACTGTATTAGTTTACATCATTTCAAAAAGATGATACAAAATGCAAGTTTACATCAATTAAATAATTGATACACTTAATTAATCTGTACTAACATTACTTCAGATTGATCCTTTAAAAGGAAAATATATTCACAATGTAGCGATTAAGCCTATGATTTTACATCAAGAACCAACTTCCATAGGTTTTCATACAAAAACGCTTTATATATTCTAAACAAAGATCTTGCATTTTGTAAAGCTTGTCATTTTCCTCGGAATTGAAAAACGTGCAAGAACTGTTGTTGTTGTTGTCTTCTTCGGGGGAAGAGAATCAGACAAGGGATGTGATATTTGGGCACGGAGAGTTCCATACAAATGTTTTTCCTACACAATACCCTGTCATTCCGCCTATGTTTGACGTAGTCTCTTCTTCTACTTGATCATAACTTCTGCGTCCAACACCCATATATGATGGACAAATTATAGCTTATTAGATGTAATATTAAAGTGAAACCTCTATTTCAAAAGTCAGGATATTTAACAAGTGATGAGCAACCATGTTATCATACAGAAAAAACATTCTTGACATCAAGAACATGCATGTCAGCATGTGCAAAAACTAGGTAAGAACCATCGAGCTCCAGAGAACTGAACTGAAGAACAATCAAATCTGTGCACCAGCTCCATCATGTGTGTCTTGAGATTAAAAGAATAAATATCCTTTGTGGCTCTTTCACCTCTGAAATAGATGGAATTTGCAATGAATCCATAAGTCTCGCTGGCGAGCACGGTGATGCCTTGATCAAAAAGCACCGACTCTTTACCAAAGAACTAACCAGTTAGTGTTGTTCCATCAGATTCCCCGATGAGTAAACTTTGATAACCAGGAAGGACCATGTCCTAGAAACCGATCTCCACATTTTTTGAACCACGAGGACGTCTCCTGCTACTGTGGCTACAAGCTTTGTC
This sequence comes from Brassica carinata, assembly GCA_016771965.1. Lineage (NCBI taxonomy): Eukaryota > Viridiplantae > Streptophyta > Magnoliopsida > Brassicales > Brassicaceae > Brassica > Brassica carinata. Next base: position 71,812 of record JAAMPC010000067.1, read on the forward strand.
GCAACAATGCTCAATCGACTATTTATTTGATGATTATAGACACTGACCACTTTCAACACTCGCTGAACGGTTTGTTGTGGAGTCCCTCCACGAAAGTCGAAGATGCTGAAAACACCATGGTAATTTAACAAGTAAAGTCTGTGATCATTGTAAACCATGTCGTAACATTTAGAAGTTTTAGGGATTTCCTTCCAATATCCATATAATTTCTTGGAGTTGTAAACCACATGCAAGTTATCCACGTTGCAGAGAACTACATAATCTTTGGTTTTGTCGTCAATCCAAAGCACGGTGGACACTATCCTATCATTAATACCGTTGTGCTTCCATTCTTCGTCCACCACCTTTGTCAATCGAAGCTGTGACTGATCAATAGGAGGTAGATATAGAGTGATTATCTCGTTGGTAAAGAGATTCACAATGTAGAGACTATAGTAACGATCTTGCATTAAGAGCCAAGTTCCATAGGTTGCTTTACAAACACTCTTTGGAAAATCCAAACCAGTGTTTTGCGTTTTGTAGAGTCTTTCTTTTTCCTCGGGATTGAACAGCTTGCAGTAACTGTTCTTTTGCTCTTCGGGGAAGAGAATCAGCCAAGGGGTGTGGTTATCTTTTGGCACGGATTCTTTCAAAGCAGAGAGCCAAGACGAACACACAGATCTAGCTGGAAATAAAAAAGCCAAGCCGTTTGAACACCATAATCAAGAGGTCAACAGGAAGCTCCGACCATGAGCTAAGACACTCGTGGGAATTAGGGTTTCGCTTCTTATTATTCTCCATGGCAAATATTGATAGACACAAGAGAAAATCTCTGGAGGGTATTAAATCCAAACGATTGAAAGAACAATGTATTATTAAATAGGTTGTTTTTCACTGTTAATGTTGGCTTTTCTGGCCAAATCCTTAGAGCATCTACATTGAAGGATCATAAGGGGTTTATAATAGAGGATCACACGCTTTCCAAAACAAAAAGTGGTGAACCGGTATTGTTGGGTGGGGGGGGGGTCGCTGGGAAGACCCGGGTTCATCACTATTTCGCGGGCCCTACGACATGTGGCGGCCCGCGATTGATTCGTTAATTAATTTTTTTTTAAGCAAATGGAAAAAAAAAACAAAAGTTATATTGGGGATCGAGCTCCCTGAGGTTTGCTAATGGGGATGCTTTTATAGCCCACTATTAATTAATTATCCTTTGGTTGACCAAAACGACGTCGTATGTTGAATCTTTTTCAATGTTTTGTAGATAGGTCAGTTAATTATTTTATGTTCTGGTGATTTTCACTCACGTTCTCTGCTTGTAGAAATTATCATGTCAAAAATGCATCTTCTTACTCATAAACGAAAGGTCTTAAAAAAGGGTCCAATATGAACAAATTGCAAAAGTGGATTCTCTAAGTAAAAGTCCTACAAAGTTTAACCAAATATTGTCTTTTTTTTTTTAACAACTCCAAACTTTGTCTGTCATATAATCAATCAAATATCTAGGTGATTAGTATAAAGTATTTTGGGATGAACAGTATCGTACCAAAAGACACATCTTATATTTGTTTCTGATTAAAAACAATAGCCTCTAGATTGTAAAATCTTATTCATTAGAGACGTTGGGAAGAAAAGGGTAAACATCTAACTATTAGTATAGTAACACACACATAACATAAGAATAATAAGACAGTTTCTGAGCGTAAGTCATCATCATCCATTTGATATTTGACTTTGACACATTGCATTTTTTCAGGTCAATGAGTTGGAGAAGATCAGGTCAAGTTGGAGTAAGCCCAATAAAGCTAAACTCTTTTCCCTACATCCATTACAGAAGCTATTGTTGTTAAAATTCTTAATGTTTCTCTAATTAATGCGACTTTAATGGTAAGAATAGTGAATGAAAAGAGGTAACTGACCTTGTGGTGGAGGACTCGTCTTCTATAACTTCTGATCTCTTCCTTTTCCTTGTCGACGGAGAAATCTTATGTTCCATACGTAACGACGACGTCGTCGCCTGTAAATGAGTCTGAAGCGCCATTCGAGTCAGCTCGACTTCCATTTCCATCCTTCTCTTCTCAGCTTCCCACCTTGCTGCCTCCCTAGCCTTGATCATTTCCATCTCCGCCAGCTCCGTTCTCAGTAGAGAATCAGATAAGATTCGCATGACCGCAGACAGTCCCGTCGAGGTTGTGGAGTCAGAACTCATGTTTGACTCGGTCTTTGAGTCGGAGCTTAGAGGGTCATCGGGCCCATCTTCACCCGACGATACATCATTGGTCGTATTATTCTCCGAGGATGAGCTTTGTCTCGGTCGGAGTCTCACCGACTCATCCATGAAGTGTGGTGAGGTGATCGTTTTGTAAATTGTGGGAGAGAGACAGTGGAACATGGGTCTTGTTGTTTGGTTTGATTCTTTCAACCTTTCAAAAGTGATTAGACTAAAGTGGTTCCACTTACGATTCAAAGTAACTTTTTTCACTTTAGTTCACTCTGAACTTTAAAGGTCTTCCAATGTTATTCACAGATTCTTTATGTATTAGATTAGCTATAGAGTTTATCGGATTCTATTAACATTCTATTTATCACTGCAAAAATAGAATTTGAGTATTCTAATGGAGTTAATTTGTTTTTTGTTCACTTTATTTTCACTCTGAAATAGAATATAATTCGATTGAAAAAAGAGTAATCATTGGAAATAGTTTTAAACCAAAATAATACGAACAGTTTATCAGAAAAAGAAATCAAATAATTGATCACATGATTATATCTCACACGATAATAACATCATAACCATACAAATTAGTAGGTGAACTCATTGGTAATTAATGTCTTTCCACTAATGACACGCGCACATAAAGAACACGCGTGACCACTTAACAAGGCTCAAACCAGCAAGTACACTACACTCGCTCTGTTTTCGCGTACTTACTTTTTAGCGTGTCAACCGGTTAATCTCTCTTCCTCTCAACTTCGTTTTTTTTTTTCACGATCAAGCCGGAGAAAAAGCAACAGAGAATAGATGTCTTCAAAGGACAAGAAACCGTCTGGTGGTATCCGTACACTTTCCGATCTGAACCGAAGATCAGGACCGGACTCCGACAGTGATTCCGATGGACCTCAAGAGTACTACACCGGCGGCGAGAAAAGGTCGGTTTTTTTCCAATTTTTTTTTTTTTTTTTTGAAATTTCAGATTGTTTTGTGGTTTCTCTTTGGATCCGAGGGTTTAGCGAACTAGATTTACAAATGGAGATGCACAAAGCTTTAGGCTTTGTATCTAAACTCATTGTTTCAATTGATGATTACTAAGATTTGATTGAATCTTTGTTCTGTTTCTATGTGTTTGCAGTGGTATGCTTGTTCAGGATCCTTCAAAAGAACCGAAACATGATGATGTTGATGAGATATTCAACCAAGCAAGGCAACTAGGAGCGGTGGAAGGACCTCTTGAGCGTCCTTCAAGTTCAAGAAGCTTCACTGGAACCGGGAGATTGCTTTCGGGAGAAAGTGTGCCAACGGCTCTTCAACAGCCCGAGCCTGTGATTCACAATATCTTTTTCTGGTCTGATGGATTCACTGTTGATGATGGACCTTTGAGGAAGTTGGATGATCCAGAGAACGCTTCTTTTCTCGACGTAAAAACAAAAAACTGAGTTCATTTGGTTTAAAATATACTCTCATGTTTTTGGTTGATAATGATCTTCCCCATGTTGAAACCGCTGTTTGTTTATTGCAGAGCATTCGAAAGTCTGAATGTCCTAAAGAGCTTGAGCCTGCTGATAAAAGAGCTCCTGTTCATGTTAATCTTATGAGAAGAGACGAGCAATGCCCCGTGAGTCTCTTCTCTGTTCTCTAGTAATCATAGTGAAGATCTAAACATGTTGCATTCTTTTCTTTTATAGGAACGTGAGAAACCTACGGTTGCGTTTCAAGGAGTTGGAAGGACTCTAGGCGGTGGTAGCTCATCAACCCCTCAAAGCCTAAGCAGTTCAACTGATGTAGCAGCGGTTCCATCACCGTCACAGAGTGTTGTAGTAGATGAAGGTCTTCCATCCACATCGATCCAGCTTAGACTCGCTGACGGGACACGCATGGTGGCTAAGTTCAACAATCATCACACGGTCAATGATATTCGTGCTTTCATCGAATTTTCTCGACCGGGAATCCAATTAACTACAGCCTTCAGGTCATGGGGTTCCCACCAAAGCCACTTACTGATCCTTTTCAGACCATTGATCAAGCCGGTCTCGCGAACTCGGTAGTCATTCAGAAATTCTAGAAATTTTTGTTTCTCTTGTTCTTGAAGAGATTATCACACTCCAAGATATCCTAGAAATGTTCTGATCTGTAAGAAAAGTGCATAACCGGATTCTTATGGCAACAAGGGAAAACATCATATGGTTTCTATGTTCTTCGTTTGAGTATGTGTGTGTTCTGTGGTTCTTGCATATTACAAAAGTGGAAAGTTTGGTTACAGAGTGATCTTTAATTATGTTTTAATCTTTTCAAGTTTTCACCTCAAAGTGATATTAACCGGAAAGTTTTAGCTCGGTGCAAACAAAGCAGTTGTATGTAAGTATGGTGGCGAAACTGTCATATATAGATTTTTTATAAGACTGGCAAGATGTAGTATAAGTAGAAATATAATACGTGAATCTTTATAAAACAAATAATTTTGTGATATTTTTGTTATCTGTTATAGCATAAATCAACATTAAAGAATATCTGATTTTGTGTTTATTAGAAGTTCAAAAGCTAAACAATTATGATATGAACTACAAGATGATGTTTGTATCTAAAGTAATTATTAATGAACGTTAGAATGATTCTATTAATTATTCATTCTGTAGGTATGCCAAACTGGCTGATTTTGGACATGCTATACGCATTGATTAATTTGTAGTTTTATTTCACCTAAAACAATTTTTATGTTTCATCATTTACAAACTGATGCGTATTTGGATATTTATATTGAATAATTAGTAATTTTATTTGCCGAAAGATGATCACGCGTGGTACCATACTTGATTTAAATATAACATTGATCCTGTCAGTTGTCTCAATATGATAATATAAAAAAACATCAACGACCATGCAAAGAAAATGCATTTGTCTTTTTTTTTTTTTTTTGCTAAAAGCAAAATAGATTTGTTTTAAGAAAATAAGTTAATTTTGCTAGTTTTACCCTTTTCCTGCACTAATATTTTCCATCAAAATCTTACAGGAGGAGTAAAATTTTTAAAATCGATGCTTTTTCCATTAAAAGAAAATGTCTCTTGCAGGAAAAAGCAAACGAAATTCCAAAACTGTTAAAAGATAAAAGAGTAAAAATAAAATAAAATAAAAGGGCAAAATGTTTGAAGTTTGTTTTGCACAGCCATGTTTAAACCAATTTATCAAAAAGTTTTCTCCGAATATGCAGATTGGCTCAAGTTGCTTGTGGTTATGTCCCTTCTGGTGGTAATATAATGAATCTAAGTTTTCATAATGTCTTTTTTTTATATATATATTCCAATAAGTTATTATGAAACTAATTTGTCTTCCATCATTTTGTTCCGAGGTCTTTTCTTTTTATAGGAACGTGAGAAACCTACGGTTGCGTTTCAAGGAGTTGGAAGGACTCTAGGCGGTGGTAGCTCATCAACCCCTCAAAGCCTAAGCAGTTCAACTGATGTAGCAGCGGTTCCATCACCGTCACAGAGTGTTGTAGTAGATGAAGGTCTTCCATCCACATCGATCCAGCTTAGACTCGCTGACGGGACACGCATGGTGGCTAAGTTCAACAATCATCACACGGTCAATGATATTCGTGCTTTCATCGAATTTTCTCGACCGGGGAATCCAATTAACTACAGCCTTCAGGTCATGGGGTTCCCACCAAAGCCACTTACTGATCCTTTTCAGACCATTGATCAAGCCGGTCTCGCGAACTCGGTAGTCATTCAGAAATTCTAGAAATTTTTTGTTTCTCTTGTTCTTGAAGAGATTATCACACTCCAAGATATCCTAGAAATGTTCTGATCTGTAAGAAAAGTGCATAACCGGATTCTTATGGCAACAAGGGAAAACATCATATGGTTTCTATGTTCTTCGTTTGAGTATGTGTGTGTTCTGTGGTTCTTGCATATTACAAAAGTGGAAAGTTTGGTTACAGAGTGATCTTTAATTATGTTTTAATCTTTTCAAGTTTTCACCTCAAAGTGATATTAACCGGAAAGTTTTAGCTCGGTGCAAACAAAGCAGTTGTATGTAAGTATGGTGGCGAAACTGTCATATATAGATTTTTATAAGACTGGCAAGATGTAGTATAAGTAGAAATATAATACGTGAATCTTTATAAAACAAATAATTTTGTGATATTTTTGTTATCTGTTATAGCATAAATCAACATTAAAGAATATCTGATTTTGTGTTTATTAGAAGTTCAAAAGCTAAACAATTATGATATGAACTACAAGATGATGTTTGTATCTAAAGTAATTATTAATGAACGTTAGAATGATTCTATTAATTATTCATTCTGTAGGTATGCCAAACTGGCTGATTTTGGACATGCTATACGCATTGATTAATTTGTAGTTTTATTTCACCTAAAACAAAAACTGAGTTCATTTGGTTTAAAATATACTCTCATGTTTTGGTTGATAATGATCTTCCCCATGTTGAAACCGCTGTTTGTTTATTGCAGAGCATTCGAAAGTCTGAATGTCCTAAAGAGCTTGAGCCTGCTGATAAAAGAGCTCCTGTTCATGTTAATCTTATGAGAAGAGACGAGCAATGCCCCGTGAGTCTCTTCTCTGTTCTCTAGTAATCATAGTGAAGATCTAAACATGTTGCATTCTTTTCTTTTTATAGGAACGTGAGAAACCTACGGTTGCGTTTCAAGGAGTTGGAAGGACTCTAGGCGGTGGTAGCTCATCAACCCCTCAAAGCCTAAGCAGTTCAACTGATGTAGCAGCGGTTCCATCACCGTCACAGAGTGTTGTAGTAGATGAAGGTCTTCCATCCACATCGATCCAGCTTAGACTCGCTGACGGGACACGCATGGTGGCTAAGTTCAACAATCATCACACGGTCAATGATATTCGTGCTTTCATCGAATTTTCTCGACCGGGGAATCCAATTAACTACAGCCTTCAGGTCATGGGGTTCCCACCAAAGCCACTTACTGATCCTTTTCAGACCATTGATCAAGCCGGTCTCGCGAACTCGGTAGTCATTCAGAAATTCTAGAAATTTTTTGTTTCTCTTGTTCTTGAAGAGATTATCACACTCCAAGATATCCTAGAAATGTTCTGATCTGTAAGAAAAGTGCATAACCGGATTCTTATGGCAACAAGGGAAAACATCATATGGTTTCTATGTTCTTCGTTTGAGTATGTGTGTGTTCTGTGGTTCTTGCATATTACAAAAGTGGAAAGTTTGGTTACAGAGTGATCTTTAATTATGTTTTAATCTTTTCAAGTTTTCACCTCAAAGTGATATTAACCGGAAAGTTTTAGCTCGGTGCAAACAAAGCAGTTGTATGTAAGTATGGTGGCGAAACTGTCATATATAGATTTTTTATAAGACTGGCAAGATGTAGTATAAGTAGAAATATAATACGTGAATCTTTATAAAACAAATAATTTTGTGATATTTTTGTTATCTGTTATAGCATAAATCAACATTAAAGAATATCTGATTTTGTGTTTATTAGAAGTTCAAAAGCTAAACAATTATGATATGAACTACAAGATGATGTTTGTATCTAAAGTAATTATTAATGAACGTTAGAATGATTCTATTAATTATTCATTCTGTAGGTATGCCAAACTGGCTGATTTTGGACATGCTATACGCATTGATTAATTTGTAGTTTTATTTCACCTAAAACAATTTTTATGTTTCATCATTTACAAACTGATGCGTATTTGGATATTTATATTGAATAATTAGTAATTTTATTTGCCGAAAGATGATCACGCGTGGTACCATACTTGATTTAAATATAACATTGATCCTGTCAGTTGTCTCAATATGATAATATAAAAAAACATCAACGACCATGCAAAGAAAATGCATTTGTCTTTTTTTTTTTTTTTTGCTAAAAGCAAAATAGATTTGTTTTAAGAAAATAAGTTAATTTTGCTAGTTTTACCCTTTTCCTGCACTAATATTTTCCATCAAAATCTTACAGGAGGAGTAAAATTTTTAAAATCGATGCTTTTTCCATTAAAAGAAAATGTCTCTTGCAGGAAAAAAGCAAACGAAATTCCAAAAACTGTTAAAAGATAAAAGAGTAAAAATAAAAATAAAATAAAAGGGCAAAATGTTTGAAGTTTGTTTTGCACAGCCATGTTTAAACCAATTTATCAAAAAGTTTTCTCCGAATATGCAGATTGGCTCAAGTTGCTTGTGGTTATGTCCCTTCTGGTGGTAATATAATGAATCTAAGTTTTCATAATGTCTTTTTTTTTATATATATATTCCAATAAGTTATTATGAAACTAATTTGTCTTCCATCATTTTGTTCCGAGGTCTTTTCTTTTATTTTGCTCTCTAGTTGGTTGAACGATCTCATTCTTGCATTAGATCTTAGATTTATGATTTGGTTTATGGTGCTTAGGAGTATCAAAATAAACCTAAATCTTGAGTTGGCTTTATCTTAGGTTGGTATTTTTATGAATGCAAATTATAGTTTAAACTAATTAAAAATGAGTGTAATGACATGGCTTACAAAATTTATATAGTGAATTATATAACTGATTAATTCATTTAGTACGTGATCAAAATGATTTGATTTAAATTTATAGATCAAAATTTATATAACAAATGAGTCGGTTGAGTTAGACTATTAAAAATCTAACTTCATTATTATAAAATAAGCTGAGTTGAGCTAACTAACCCATTGAACAAAATCTCCATTATCTTGCGGTTTTTTATGTGTTTTGGTTTGGATTCCGATTATTGGTTTATGATTTCATTTTCGGATCTCATTTTATTTTAATTAGAAAAATCATAAAAGGGCTGACCAAAAAGAAGAAAAAAAAAACAGAACATAAAAGGGGCAATATAATAAATTGTCGACCCCTTAGTGAACAGTAAAAACATCTAAAATCACAAATGACTCATCTTCTCCACCAACACAGAATCTAGGGTTCCAGATTTACTCTCCTTCTCTTCCTCTCCTTCACCCTCCCTTCGATCTACACACATCCTTATCTCCCTACACCCCTCAACCTCTGTACATTTACAGAGACCAAACACGAACCCTTAGCTTAATCCCCCGCTTTACCTGTTTCAGCTTCCATGGCGAAAACACGACCTGGTGTCCCCTCTAAAATCAAAACCGCAAGGAAGGAGCTTGACTCTTACACCATCAAAGGCACCAACAAAGTCGTCAGAGGTAATAAGTCTCATATCATCTTAATATCTCCACTTTGTTGAATTATACCTTCTTCTGCATGTTTTTGAGCTTTTTTTAGCGTTTGAGCATGTGTATAGAAAGGGAAGGATTGCTAGTTAGCTTAGCTATGGAGTCTGTATCGTTCCAATGTCTGTTTTTTTTTTGTTTCCTAGTCTTCTAAGGTCTGTGTATCTATTAAATGTGTATTCCACTCCTTCGTAGCTATAGTTTGTTTTATGCAATGGCGCAAAGGTATGAGCTTTTGTACCCTTTCCTGTTTCAAAATGGAGATGTATATCAGCGAATTGTTTTGAATTGGTCTGCTTTTTATGTAAATTTTCTTACCTTTTTGGTCTGTTTGGAAGAAATTTTCTTTTAGTTGCTTAACTGTGAACCATTTCTTTTGTTTCATTTGTTACATTTTATCGTTTTATTGCATCTCTGTCATCTGCATTGTAGCTCGTTACGTGTGTTGATGAAAAATGTTTGCTTTTACATGTGAAAGATCTTGCATTTACTTACCATGTGAACAAGAGTAATGTTATACTTAATATCTGCACCCATACTCTGACGTTTTTGTTCATTCTAAGCTTCTTATGGTGTTTGTAGATTATAGAATGTCAGTTAGATATGTATATATTAAGCAGTTTTGGGCGTGATGAGCTGTGAAGTAATCTTTGATGTTGTTTTTTTTTTCTGCAGCTGGAGAGTGTGTGTTGATGCGCCCATCGGATGCTGGCAAGCCACCATACGTGGCACGTGTTGAGAAGATCGAAGCTGATGCTAGGAACAACGTGAAGGTTCACTGTCGGTGGTATTACCGCCCTGAGGAGTCCCTTGGTGGTAGGAGGCAGTTCCATGGAGCTAAGGAGCTTTTCTTGTCTGACCATTTCGACGTTCAGAGCGGACACACCATTGAGGGAAAATGCATTGTTCACACCTTCAAAAGCTACACTAGGCTTGAAAACGTTGGTGCGGAGGATTATTATTGTAGATTCGAGTACAAGGCTGCCACTGGCGCGTTCACCCCTGATCGAGTTGCTGTGTAAGTAGTAGATAAGTAGCAATCAGTTCTTTAATACCTGTAATTTCAGTTGTTTTATATTATGTTGTGGATTGTTTTTGGTTCTAAAGGTACTGCAAGTGTGAAATGCCTTATAACCCAGACGATCTCATGGTGCAATGTGAAGGCTGCAAAGACTGGTAATGAACTTCCTTACTTGTGTTTGTTACAGAGAAGAGACTATTATTTCCGTTTTTAAACTTCCTGCTGTCCTTTCCTCACGGGTTATTGATGGTAGGAGTTGCAATTTTGATGTTGTAGGTACCATCCTGGGTGTGTTGCCATGACGATTGAAGAAGCAAAGAAGCTTGATCACTTTGTGTGTGCTGAATGCAGTTCGGATGACGATGTCAAGAAATCGCAGAACGGGTATGCTGCGTCTCCAGCTGATGATGTCAAGGTCCGTTTATCTCTTTTTAGTCATCTCCTATGTAGATCTTCTTCTATTACTTAGATAACATTAGCTTCTGCAGCTCTGTATGATGCACTTGTAATCCTCTTGATTTGTGTTTGGCTGATATTAACAATGGCATTGTTGTCAACAGGTGGAAACAAAGCGCAGAAAAAGATAATCGCCTGGTTCTCATGGGTAAAAGCCGCGCAGGGGTTGTCAAGTTGTAACTTGTAAGCTCTTTGGGTGCATATTTAAAGTAAGTTAGGATTTTCTTTGCCTGTGTCAGTCTTTGTTGTGATGATGCCTGTATGTTGCGTTCCAAAACTTAAGAGAAAATGTGAAAAAAGGAGAGAGATGATGAAGACAAATTATGGTGGCAGAGTCTGTATAGACTTTTCCGTGGGGTCTTTTTAAGTTAACTTTTAGGTCTGTTTATTGTGGCTATGTTGTTTTGTGTCTGATGAGTACAGACGAACATGAAGGAAGAGCTTTTGACTTTGGGTCATCTCAACCAGACATTAACATCATTATCATGTTAGCATATCTTGAAAACTAATAATAAAAGAGAACACTGCTTTGACTGCAAGGCTAAAATAAAACCTTAAAAAGACTCGGATTCAGTGATTATTCGAGAAAAAGAAGAAAAAAAGATGATCGAAAATGATACAGAGACTCTTCTTATGTACTCTAATATTGTTCTCACATAGAAATACACAAACAAAGTTTTATACTTTTGGGTCTGAACCATGATGATGCGTGTTCTTTACCTCTTTGTAACTAAGCAAAACTCTCCCTCTTGAGTTTAAGAGCTGTTTTTAGCTTCCAATGAACAGAAGACTCAAGCTTGGAGTAGTTTCTATTACTCAAAATGAGATATCCATGTGCTCATGTTCAGGTGTCCTGTAAGAAAATCCAGTGTCATCACTTGATCTTCGTTTGACTACACTTGCTCGTTGAACCAATCTCACCAGCTGTTGCACCACCTCTGACATTGGAGGCCTGAATTCTGGCTCCGGCTAAAAAAAGAGATGGTTTGGTTACTTTCTGCAATACTTTTGGGCTTAATGCATTTTCTTAGAGATGGTAATGTACCTGAATACAGAGAGCAATGATATCTGCAAAACGAGACAGTGACTTAGCTGGATACATGCCATTAAGGGAAGGATCAACCATTTTAGACAAAGCATCTATATCGTGAAGCTGCGGTGTAGCCCATCTCACTAGTGACTGCTCGGCTCTCGTTCTCGAGCTATCAAACACACACACACATACACAACGCAAGATAATTAAAGAAAACTTGAACTGAATGACTTTTGTTGGCTATAGCATTAGATGAAAAAGAAACCTGTCAAGAGGCTTTCGACCAGTTAAGAGCTCAAGCATGACTACACCAAAAGTGTACACATCACTTTTCACAGTATAGATTCCTGACAATGCAAACTCTGGAGCACTGTATCCAAATGAACCCACCACTTGAGTTGATACCTGTTAAGTAACATATATAAAACCATTAAAACGATTCAACTATAGCTCAAAAGTATGATTGTTATTACCTGTCTCTCAGTGTTGGGGTTCAAAGCAGCTAAACCACTGTCTGATAAATGAGGATTAAGTTCTTCATCTAGCAATATATTCGCTGACTTGAAGTTCCTATGTACTATCGAAGGCAAGCAAACTTCGTGCAAGTACCTGTTTAAAAACAGGTTAGTCATGGAAGAGACTTAGACATAACCATAACAAAATGTCACACAGCACATACTCTAAAGCCTTGGCAGTTCCAAGTGCCACTTTAACACGAGCGTTCCACGTCAACGCCATGCTTCTATCATCATTCAAGTGAAGCATATCATCTAGATTCCCGTTACCAACGTACTCATACACCAAAAGACGCTGACCATGCTCGGTGCAGTATCCAGCCAAGGGAACTATGTTCGGATGCCTCAAACGCGACATGTTCGAAACGGCTTCTAGGAAACAATCTTCTTCTTGTAACGAAAGTGCTGCGTTATCAATCTTCTTCACCGCCATTACCTTTCCGTTGGGGAACTCTGCTCTGTAGACACGTCCTAGAGAGCCTTCGCCGATGATGTTCTCTTGACTAAAGCTGTTTGTTGCTACTTGAAGAGAGGAAACGGTGTACTGCGAAGCGGTGATGGGAGATCTCATTCTAGTTATAGACCCGTTTTTCATGACCCTGTCAACGGTCACTTTATCTGCAGGTGAAGACGACTTCGAGTCTGCAACGGAAGCTACAGTTTTTACTCTCTGCTCTTGCACTTCGGGTATTACACTAAGTGGGAGACTTCTATGAGAAGAAGCTCTTGTGCTTTCTCCAACTTTCCTTTTCTTCTTCGTGTGAAGGCACAAGTAGAGAACAAGTGCTATGATACCAGCAACGAACAGAGAACCGAACACTATACCGGTCACCACTCCACCAGACAAGCCCTTGCCAGAAGATTCAGAAGACTTGTCTTTAGCGTCGTCAGGGGTGTTTTTGGGTTTCTTGGAACCAGAAGAAGGCTTACCCTTTTTGCTAGGTCTTTCTGGTTGAGGAGACGCAGGAGCGTTATCAAAGGAGTTACCATCATATCTGTTTTCAATTTTGGATACAATTCAAAGACATAATAAACTTGCATTTTCGTTTGAAGTGGAGAGATTGTTATCGAAAACTTACATCAAGGTCTTGTTAGAGCTAAGCTCCTTAGGTATGGATCCATTGAAGTGGTTGTTTGCAACATTTCTGCCAAGAAAACATATATGGTAAATGTGATGATGGACGAGGGGATAACACAGTGGTTGCTTTTCTATCTATCTGAAAAATGAAACTTACAGAGTTGTCAAAGGCAAACCGGAGAGTACATCGATGGTACCTGTGAACTGATTGTTCTGAACACAACTGCCACAAACGAAGATATCATCACCATTTAGTACTTAGTTCTCGTTGCAACAAAGAAAGTTTTGAAAGCACTTACAGAACAGAAAGTTGAGACAGTGTACTCAAGGAAGTAGGAAGATCGCCACTGAAGTTATTATGAGAAAGGTCCCTGGATAAATCAACAGTAGATCAATGGAAGCTGGTGCTGGTATGAATGTGAAATACGGAGAGGAAAGAGATATTACAATGTAGAAAGTGACTTTTGACCGGCAAATATATCTCCTATCGACATGGAAAGTGAATTACCACTTACGTTCCTGGACAATAATAACATTTTCAAACTTTAATGCACAAAAAGAAGGATTATGCTAAATCTCATAATCTAAAATGTTAAACTCACATGTAAGAAAGGGATCCCATAGCAGATATGGAGTAGGGAAGGTTGCCACTTAGGTTGTTTCTCGCCAAGTTTCTGCATTACATTTTACTTTCAGATGTTAGTTTCAAACTGGACACTGAGACTTAATACTAAAAAGAACATTGTTAAGAAGAACACAGCATTACAGGCTTGTGAGATTCGGTGGCAGTTGATATGGAAGTGTGTCATGGATGCTGTTTCCACTAACATCCCTGTAACAAAGTGAAAGGGAGTAAAGCAAAATCCTCAAAACACACAAAGATCAAACAAACAGAAACAAAATATTACAATTTTCTGAGTGACATAAGGTCTGAGAGCAAGTATCCAAGAGTGCCAGAGACTCCTAAATCCGATATATCTCTGTTATAGATCACAACAACAACAACACATTATAAGACACTCAAGAATCATAAATCAAATGCTAAAGTGGAAAGAAACAAAAGAAATAAATAATCAGAAAGTATGATTCTTTTACATAGAGACAACTGCTGAGCCCTCACAAGTAACTCCTTTCCATGACTCTCCACATGGATCACCACCTCCATTGTTCCAATTGGTTAGCTGTGAAGGACTATTTAGTGAAGTATACAAAACTTGAAGGGCTTGTACTGCAATAGACCAATGAGAAGAGTACACCTCAGAGAGTCAGAAACAAATCAAAGATCTATCAGTAAATCTATCATAAAGCTTACAGCTTTTCCTTTTCTGAGCTAAAAAGTAAGTAAAAACATTCTAAAAACCCATCAAAACAAACATTAATGCAAAAACAGATTCTAATAAAAAGGGTTTTATCTTTTGAATCTGAAGTCTTACACTTTAAGGGAGAAACAAAGAAACCCAGAAAATCTCAGGTTTCACTCAAAAGAGACGATCACAATGATGTTAAAGTCATAAAGTTGAATACTTTACCATCTAATGGATCAGTAACACAACGAACTGCAGAGATCGCAGTGAAGAGTACAAGCAAAACGAGGAACATAGCTCTATCTTCAGTAGCCATTACGTGTGTCGGTGATCACATGCGGGGACTTGCATTGCAGAGAAACATCTCCATGGAAGCTCAGTTCCAAAAGGAGAAAACAAAAAGTACAGAGATGATAAAGAGTGACAGAGAAAAAGGAGGAGGAGAGTTACAGTGTGTGTTGGGGATAGTGGTTAGAAGCATCGCCATTAAAGAAAGGTATTGCCATATAGAGAGAGAGAGAGTTATGAAGAGAGAGATTTATTATTAGTATTTTTATTTAATTAATTCAGGTTTCTTTTCCTTGGAGTATTAAAAACCTCTGTTTCTTCGTAGATTCATGCAAACATTAACTGATTAAAAAAACTTATTTAAAGACTTCATTAAAACTCTTGAGGCAAGATTCTTAATTGTGCTGATTTAATCATTATATTTATTTATTATTTTGAGAAACGTATGATTGAGATGAAATTCTTGAGCAGTTGATAATTGAAAAATCTGACTATTGACTGGTGTTACTGTCGGTGGAAGTTTGGAATTTGCTATTCATTTTTCTGTCCACATATATTTTAAAAAAGTTTATACTATTATTGAGTTTATTAAGCAATATTTAAACAATGTGAATTGAAAAAGATTTAATTTTGGGGGAACAAAATAACTTGTTCGCTTGGAATTTTGGCTCAAGCTTTTGGCCATCTTATTGATTGTTGTTCGTTTGTGACGCCGACGACGCTTCTACGCCGCTGATTGTTGTTCGTTCAAGACGCTTGCAGATGGACGCTGACGCAGAAGGTTTACGCATTTTGGCTACGCCGACGCTTCGTCAGACGCAGACGCTAATTAACGATTAAACAATCGATGAAAAATATTCAGACGCAGACGCCGACTCTGACCAAACGAACAGCACTTAAAGCAAACATTTGACTCGCGTTCTTTTTGGGCTATTTGGCTTTCGCTCTCAGTTTCGTTTCGCTTTTTCCAAAGCTAATTTTTCTGTGATCCTCTACGTGTGTCCCTTCCTTTCTTATAGTACACTTTTATGTTTCTGTGCCACCACCATTTAAATGAGTTAATTCCACCCATCTCGTCACCAATTATTTGGTACATCTCTGTCCCTCGTTATACTACTACGTGACACTAGTATTTTACTATAAGTTTGAGTACTCTGATTTATGTTTTTTTTTTTTTTTTTGTAAAAGAAAACTCTGATTTATGTTTTCATTACCAATCTTATTCGCTTGCCAACCATTATACGACTTTAAAATAAATACTCCCCCTGTTTCTAATTGTAGGTAGTTTTAGGAAAAATAGTCTGTTTCACAGTATAAGTAGTTTACATATTCCAATGCATCTTTTTCATTTATTGGATATCGTATGACCAATGAAATAATGTTAGGTTTTTTATGATTGGTTGAATTAATTGATTAAATATTTCTTTTTATAAAATAACAATTTTCTAAATATTCGTACTTTTGAGCAAAACTATTTACAATTAGAAACGGAGGGAGTACAATTTTTACGACAATATGCATGAGTTTCTTTTTTTTTCTAACACGTGAAGGCATTTGCAAGTTTATTCTTTTTTTCTATAATCTTAAGAGAGTTTTATAGAAATTATAGTGGCAGCAAATAGGAAAACGACATATATCTTTGGACAACAGAAATGTGGGATAGTTTCTTGAAAACGACTTATAATAGAATAAGCAGTACAAAAGTATTGCCCACTCATGAAAACACGAATATTGTGTTACCTTTTGGCCTGTTCTCGTGTTGTATTATTTTGTACTTTTTACGAAAATATTATTTCCTTTCGAGATATACTTTAATTCATCAATGAGTACATGTAGAGATCAAAGAAGCTGAAAGTAAAATCATGTGTGGATCCACTTTGGCTAGTGGCTTATAAACTTGTTCAGCTGTTTTTGACAGATAAGAGATCATCAATTTTAATAAATTAATTACTTTTCCTTATATCTATTGATCTTTTGATTGCAGTGAAATTTAAATGAGTGATAAGAGTCATATGATTTGTCTAGTTAATACGCTCTTATCAAGAGATTAATGTTGTTGGAATTTGGACACCGTAAACATTTATGAATTCAGATCACTGTAATTATGTTATTTTGTACTCTCTCCATTTCAATTTGTGTTATTTTAATGATTAATTACCGTCTAACTAAAATAAATATAATATTCCCTCTATATCAAAATAAGTGGATTTTTTTAGGTTTTTCCACACTGATTATAAATTTACAAACTTTTGTTTAATTTTCTCGTTTCGTTAAAAACAACAATAATTATAGTTAATTAAACCAACAAAAATCATAATGCAAAATATAAGCATTACATTTATTCTTTACATAGGAATTTGAAAACATCAACAAAAAATTCTTAAAACGCCACAAAGGAGTACTTCTTACTGTCTCGTGTATTGTGTTGGTGAAATGAAAAAGTACATGAACTTGCGGGGGTAATTCTAAGAATCAAGATTACTTGTTTAATGTCTAGAAGGAGAGACTTTATTCCATGGAATGAAATCCCGTGACCTTGTCTCGGAATCTTCAATGTAAATATATTAAAATACCATTACATATGTCATAATCGAGACACGAAGTGCTATTGTATGGTAACTATTTATGCTTCTTTGACACAAGAAAAAAAAAACTATCTCTGCATATTTTTTTCCTGAAATCTTAACTTATTTGGAAAAGACTTCAGATGATTATACATTTGCAGTTGCACAATCAAATTTCGAACAGAACTTAAGGAAAATAATTTAGATGATGAGTAGTTGAGTTAATTTTTTTTTTTGACATCAGGAGTAGTTGAGTTAATTATGTAGCAAAAATACGTTAAATTCACATTACACGTTTCATATATAAGAACAACTCCAATGGTGTTACCCAACATTAGAGTCCTTAGCAATATAATTTTTTTTTTTTTGTTTTTTGAATAGTTAAAGAATTTATTCTAAAATATATGTCCAATGGTGTTATCCAATATAGAGTCCTTAGGAATTTAAACTTTGTTATACTGTATGCACACAAGTCTAATTTGTTGATGTTTTCATGCATATTAAGTAGAAGAAAACCATAAATATTTGTCGACTTTATGACAAATCTAATTAGTTAAGTTTTTGGTTTGTGAATCATCACAGTTTAAGAGCAAAAGCTTGCGAGAAGAATGACTCGAGCAGAAACTATACAATATGCAACCGGAGAGTAAAAAAAGCTTACCATTTTCATAGATAATCCAGGGAGATCCTTCTGTGCGTGACCATGAATTGAGTCGATAGCATAAACTCTATCACTACCACAAGACATAGGAAAGTCTGCAAAACATGTTCCATTTATCTCTTTTGCAGCTCCTAAACGAGAGTTTGGAGACTGACCAACCATCACCTTCTCCACAACCTCAACATTATTACCATCTGGTCCACTCGGATTCTCATCATCCACACTACATTTCACAGTGTATTCGCAGGGGTAAACATCAATACCAACAGTGCTAGAGTCTCTACCAAAACCAAGAATCTGATCATGCATCTCGCTACGGTATCCCATACCAAAGAACCCATCCTTGTAAGCTTCAAGCTCGTAAGCTAAGGCCTCAACAGCTTGCTCTTTCTCATACAACAACTCTTCAAGAACCTTAAGCTTTTCTTGGTCATGCGTCACTTTCTCCTCAGCAAACGCTTTGAACTGCCGAGCTTCCATCTGTATCTCAGCCTTTTCACTCTGCAACCTAAGTATCATTGACATTGTCTCGTTAGCTGCTGATGCAGCAGCATTTCTCTCCTCTTCGAGCTCCAAGTGAAGATCTTTCACTGTGTTCCTTTGGGTAGAAAGATCCTCAAGTAGAGCAGCACAGTCGTTCTCAACTAGTAGCCTTGCGTTTGAAGATAAATCAGAAGAGCCTCGTGACAACAACAACAACAACATGTTCCCTTCTTCTTTGAGCTTTCTCTTCACCGTTCTAGTCCAAGGGTCTGAAGAGCATGCCCCAAGGGAATAATCATAACCTTAACAACTTTGCCGTTAACAAATTGCGAGAAAGTTTCTGCAAAACTCAAAACAGAGAAGATAAGTGATGATTCTCTAAACCCAGAAGAAGGTATATCTATTCATCAAGAAAGCTCGAGATTTAATGATAATGATATAGATATGTAATTTTCTGTTTCCCCTATATCAAATCCAAATCAACTATTCAACGAAACGGTCGAAGTTACAGAGCTTCCGAGTCAATTACAAGGATTACGATGGAAAACAGAAGAAGACTCACCGGATGATGGAGAAGAAGACTTACCTAATGATGGAGAAGAAGACCAATACTCTCCCCATCCAATGGCAACATGCCACGTGCACTAAGGATCAAGTCCTTCAAACCCTTATTTACGGACTGATCCTTACCTATGTTAGCTTTAATATTAATATTATAATCAGTTAAACCTAAGAGTAACCGCTAAGGACTCGTCACGAGTCTCCGTTGCGGATGGTCTAAACCTCCTATTTAACGACGATTTTTGTTTATTTGCTTGTTTGATGCTTCAAAATCATTGATAGTGAAGGACATACTACTTAATAAAAGATGTGTTTGGAACTTTAATGTCTCCAAATGAATTCTACCTGGTAACACATTTTTATGTTTTGTGCTTGTATTTAAACAAAATAAAGCTAAACTCTTCTCTTTTGCGCATAGAAATTTTTTTTTTACAACAAAGTTATAACTTATAATAATTGACATAGACACAACTGCAAAATTTCTAAAATCTATAGGAATTTTTGAAATCATAAGGGAAGTGGAAACAATAATTTTCAATTATTTTCAGGAAGAAGTATTTTATCACTATTCATATGAAATGTAAATCTCTAACGGGCTAACACTAAACGTAATTTTATTCTAACATACAAAAAGAATGAAATAGAAAACAAAAGTCACACATCTCACAGGATATTCGTGATTGAGAAAAGTTACTGTCGATGAAATGAATACGAGATTGTAGAAATCAGCGAGAGATAAAATAATACAAATGGAATTAGTCGACAAACAGGTGTGTGGTTGAATCATGTTCTATCCAAATTGATCCGGTTCATCCGGATCAACTAAGATTATAAAAAACAATCAAACAAGTGTTCATAAAAATTAAAAACCTCGACCGACCAATTGTTTCGAAGCATATGAATGAGAATCTATTAATCCTGGCCCGTCAATCGGGCTACTTGGGAAGGGCCTTACTGGACTCCGGCCCAAATATTTATGGTTGGTTACTATATATGTCTGGAAAATTTGAAGTGCGGCATTAAACTTTTCCTCTCAAACCAACTGCGATTGTTTTCTTCAAAATATGCGATAAATCATACGACTTTTCGCATAATTTGTGAAGTCTGGATCAATATTTAACAAATATTGAACATTGATTCTTCTTAGTAGTGTATGCTTAGTTCTGATACTCGAACCCTTTGATATCAGTTTCTATTTATTTTTATTCGAATCAATTGGTCTTTTTAAAAAAGAATTTATCACCATATACTGGGTTCCATAACCGAATCCAAAATATACATGAAAACGTTTTAATTCGTGGATAAATAGTTGAAGTTGTTGCTAAAGTCTAATTCCAACAAAAAGGTTCAACTATTCAACAAATTCTATTTTAGTGGACTCTGAAAGAACACGTCACCTTGCATGATTTTCAGCATAAAGTTTTCATTTTAGGACAAAATAATAGTAATACTCATTTAAGTATGGTGTTTAAAGTTTTAGTAACCACTCACACGCTCCAAGCATGCCCTAATTATAAACATTTGTGTGTCCCACGTAAAGCGCATGTCTTACCAAATCTCTGCCCTCTAGTCAGTCGCTTAATTTTCGCATGATTCCAAACACTGCAACATTTTCTGCCCGTTACAAAGTCCTTGCTCAACTAACCGTTAGGCTTTACAAAACTTATAGCTACCACTCAATAAATGCTCATTTAAAAATATAGTAGTAATATACTAACATCAACGGTCGGAAATCACCAAAACAATTGTTCCCATATTAAAGAAAGACCTATTTACGTAATAACATAAATTAATAATATTTGTATTGTTTAGCGAACAAAATACTGTTTTTATTAACAAAGTTCATACTTTTTTTTGGTCATTAAAAATCATGAAATTGTGGCCCAATCAAACGACACAGGATAAACAAGATAGAATACGAAAATGAAAGAAAACAAACTCCAGTACCAGTAGGAACAAAACAACAGAAAAAGAAATTTTAGCAAAAAAAAAAAAACAACAGAAAAGGATAATGAGGCACGAAGCATTAGCTACCCACTATAAAATGGAGCTAATCATGCTGATACTTCCTGACAAACCATTACGAGCAACATACGACTGGTGTCTCTGATCTCTCGTAACACTGTTTGCAATCAAGTTGGCTATGAAGTATTTCTTTTTTTGCTAACAAAGTTGGCTATGAAGTTACAAAAGTTAGGGATAAAGTTCAGCTGGAATGCGAGAAAATAATTATGATAAAATAAATTATTTGAATGTTAATATTTAATTTTCTATTAATATCAGTTTTTGTGGCTTAATTATAAAATAAATTCTTAGAGTTTACTATAATTTGTTTGATTAACACAATAAATAGAAAAAGCCTCTAAAAACACTAAACAAGTAGAAGATATAGTAACTTTAAAGAATAAATGAATGATATATTTATACTTACTGATATATTTTCACATAGACGTATTGTTTATGGAAGCATTGTTAATCCGGTTGTTTCATTAGTAGTTTATTTGTGCTTTTAAACATGAAATCTGACCATCTGAGGTTCAAATTTAAGAATGAGATTATCATCAGTTATGCAGACTAATGTAGAAAATCTTACTGGAGTGTTCATAATTTGTAATAGATTGTTAAGAAAAAAATATTAACATAATATTCTACAATTAGCAGCCTGATGATCACATAAACAATACAAATAAAATGTTGTCGGTTGCGTCAAGATCATCACAATTTGTTTAATCAAAAGCTTAAACAAAGGAAGATTCGGAAAACAACTTTAGAAATTGTTTAAATTTATCGACCGTCCCATAATTTGTTTTTAGTTAATTAGGTGAAACGAACGTAGTAGCCTTTCACATAATAAAAGATGATAAAATATATAAATAAATAAATATAAATTGATACTTCTGGTAAGCCAAATGACCGATACGACAAAAACTCTGGCCGTTCGTCTTCTTCTTCCACGCGACTGTAACGATCTCTTTCAATTTATCTCTCACTCCCTTTACTCTTAACCCTACGTAACTGCTTCTCGTATCAGTTTCCATATACCCACATTGTCTGAAAACAGTATTCTCAAAATATAATAAACATTTCCTGAAAACAAACAATTCTTTCTTTTTTTTTTGTTTGCTTAACTTTATAAATCTTCTCTACATACTTTTTCAGAGGGTTTGGCTTGTGTGTTTTGTGTTTGCGTGTGACTAATTCACTAAAGAGGGTAGAGAACAACAAGAAAGTTCTTAGCTTTGGATGCATCTCGAAGTGATCCAAAGCACTGTTTTATTCCACTCCTCTTCTCTTGGGTTTCTCTCTCTGCTTTCTTCTTTCTCTGTATTTACTCTTGTCTCTGGATCTCATTGCTTCTGTGGAGTAAACTTGAGGATATCTAACCAAAAAACAAACCTTTTTTTTTTGATGCTATGAGCTGTTGTGCATTGTCCTTTTTAAGGTTCTGTAGAAAGATTCGAACAGTTTTGGAACTTTGTTGTGAGGTTTGTTCCCAAAGACTTGGCCTTTCTGGGTTTTCACCTTCTTTATAATTAGCATTTCCTTTAGATTCAGATCTGAATTTCCCCCAAGATTTCGATTTGGTTAAGCTTTTGAAAATGAATGTTCTTTATCATCTTTAACTTTGCAATAACAAGTTTGCTGTATCTTTGTATTTGTTTACAGGTAGTGTTCTTAGTTGAAATATAATAAATGGCTACACTTTCGGATATTGGTGTATCAGCTGGGATTAACATCCTCAGTGCATTCATCTTCTTCATAATCTTTGCGGTTTTGAGGCTCCAGCCGTTTAACGACAGAGTTTACTTCTCCAAATGGTACCTCAAGGGGTTGAGAAGCAGCCCTTCTCGTGGTGGTGCCTTTGTTCAGCGCTTTGTGAACCTGGACTTCAGGGCGTACATGAAGTTCTTGAACTGGATGCCTGAGGCTCTCAAGATGCCTGAGCCTGAGCTGATTGATCATGCCGGTTTGGATTCAGTTGTGTATCTCAGGATCTACTGGCTCGGGTAATGGCTCTTTTTTGGTTGATTGTATGCTATTTTTGGCAGTAGGAAAGAGTAGATATATAAGTTAAGCCAAGGCTTAGTACTAGTTTCTCCTCTTCTTGATTGTGTGCAGGCTTAAGATCTTTGTTCCAATAGCAGTTCTTGCGTGGGCAGTTCTTGTGCCAGTCAACTGGACTAACAACACATTGGAGTTGGCTAGGCAGCTAAGGAATGTAACTTCGAGCGATATTGACAAACTATCTGTTTCGAATATCCCAGAGTATTCAATGAGGTGCTTTAGACCTTACCATCTTTTAGTCTTCTATGTTTGAGCTACAGTGTCTTGACTTATTGTTGGTTTTTCCAGGTTTTGGACACATATAGTAATGGCATATGCCTTTACCATCTGGACTTGTTATGTGTTGATGAAAGAATATGAGACGATTGCTAACATGAGGCTTCAGTTTGTTGCATCAGAAGCTCGTCGACCTGACCAGTTCACTGTAAATACTCTTTTCTTTTCCCCCTTGGTTTAGACTCGAAACACTGAACAAAGTGTGAGTCTAATATGTTGGGATTTATGATAGGTTCTTGTCAGAAATGTACCTCCGGATGCAGATGAATCTGTTAGTGAACTGGTGGAGCATTTTTTCCTAGTCAATCACCCTGATCACTACCTGACTAATCAGGTAAATTTCTCAGAAGTTTGGAATTTAAATCTGTTCAGTACTCTGTGAGTTATGATCTTCTTGAGATATATGAAAAATGACTTTGTACTCTGTAATTTGAAAACAATATGTTAGGTTGTATGCAATGCAAACAAGCTAGCGGATTTGGTGAAAAAGAAGAAAAAGATGCAGAACTGGCTTGATTATTACCAGCTCAAATACTCTAGAAACAACTCTCAGAGAATCATGGTGAAGGTAGTACTTGAAATGATATCTCAATATCCATATCTATAGTTTCTGTTCTGTTAAAAATCTTATCGTTTCCATCAACCAGCTTGGCTTCCTTGGGCTTTGGGGGAAAAAAGTGGATGCAATCGAACATTACATTGCTGAAGTAGACAAAATATCAAAAGAGATAGCTAAAGAGAGAGAGGAAGTGGTGAAAGATCCCAAGTCCATTATGCCAGCATCTTTTGTCTCCTTCAAAACACGTTGGGCTGCTGCTGTCTGTGCTCAGACCCAACAGACCCGGAACCCGACCCAATGGCTAACCGAATGGGCTCCAGAGCCTCGTGATGTGTACTGGCCGAATCTTGCCATTCCATACGTTTCTCTGACTGTTAGAAGACTGTTAATGCATGTTGCCTTCTTCTTCCTAACCTTCTTCTTCATCATCCCAATTGCGTTTGTTCAGTCTCTTGCTACCATCGAAGGGATTGTGAAAGCTGCACCGTTCTTGAAGGTTATTGTCGAGGAGTGAGTCTTCTCTCTCTTCTTGACATCATAAAACATTACTATTCCTGAACTGATTTTGTTTGACTTTTATGCAGTAAGTTCATGAAGTCAGTGATACAAGGTTTTCTACCTGGTATTGCACTGAAGCTGTTCCTCACGTTTCTGCCATCCATTCTCATGATCATGTCCAAATTTGAAGGCTTCACATCGATCTCATCATTAGAGAGACGCTCAGCGTTTAGATATTACATCTTCAACTTCGTGAACGTCTTTCTTGCTAGCGTTATCACTGGAGCTGCGTTTGAACAGCTTAGCGCTTTCCTCAACCAATCGCCAAACCAAATCCCAAAGACCATTGGCGTGGCTATACCAATGAAAGCAACTTTCTTCATCACGTACATAATGGTTGACGGTTGGGCAGGAGTGGCTGGAGAGATTCTTATGCTGAAACCTCTCATTATGTTCCATCTCAAGAACACTTTCTTGGTCAAGACTGAGAAAGACAGAGAGGAGGCGATGGATCCAGGAAGCATTGGTTTCAACACTGGAGAGCCTCGGATACAGCTTTACTTCCTTCTCGGTCTTGTCTACGCTCCTGTGACACCGATGCTTCTTCCTTTTATCTTGGTTTTCTTCGCTCTTGCTTACATTGTGTATCGTCATCAAGTAAGTTTCCTTTCTTTCTTGCTACTTACTTTACTTCAGTTTGGTTTTGTGTTTTTAAAGATGATTCTTGTTTCTTGTCAGATCATAAATGTGTACAATCAAGAATACGAGAGCGCTGCGGCGTTTTGGCCAGATGTTCATGGACGAGTCATAGCTGCATTGATAATATCTCAGTTGCTTCTCATGGGTCTATTGGGAACGAAACACGCTGCATTAGCTGCACCGTTTCTCATTGCTTTGCCTGTGCTTACCATTGGTTTCAACCACTTCTGCAAAGGTCGTTATGAACCAGCTTTCATCAGATATCCTTTACAGGTTTGTTTCTTTCTAACAAGCGATTTTACAGCTTATATGCATCCTCAACCATACTGACTATGAGTTCACTGTTGTTAACAGGAAGCTAAGATGAAAGATACATTGGAAAACGCAAGAGAGCCGAACTTAAACCTCAGAGGCTACTTGCAGAGTGCTTACGTTCATCCAGTGTTCAAAGGCGATGAAGACGATGATGACTATGATGATGACAAGCTCGGAAAGTTTGAGGAGGAAGCCATTATTGTTCCTACAAAACGTCAGTCGAGGAGGAATACTCCGGCTCCTAGCAGAATCAGCGGAGAATCTTCACCGTCTCTGCCCTTTAGTGGTAAAGAAGTCTAGAGAGATGCTTTACAAGTATATATACATATGGGGTACCTTTCTATATGTACATAGAAAGAGATAAAGAGGACACGTAGGTCAGCCAGTGAGGTACTGAAATGGGGATTGGCCAAAGCTTGATTCAGAAAAGATTTGTGTTGTGGAGAGACCTCAAGGGTTTTCAGTGGATTCCAAAGTTGTCGAGGTTCTTGTTAATTGAGGTGTGTACAACCTTCTAATCTTTGTAGTCGTTAGACATGCTTGTATTGTCTTTTACCATCAGATGAATGTCCTTGGAAACAGTTACCTTACGTACGTGTTCAATAGATGTACCATCCTCAAACTCTTACAATCCCTCAATATTGACTCTAGTCGAAGTCTTGCTCTCCAAACTGTAGAAGTAAATGTGGAAAGGGTGTGTGTTAGATAGCAAGGCCGGAACACACAATTTCACTTGTAACAGTCATTCCACCAAAATACAACATGTTCTTCTCGTTGATGAAATGAGGCAATTCACAGGTCGCTTGGACCATTTCTGACTTCCAGCTTCTTATAGAACAACAAACAAAACTATTTCTCTTTCCCGGTATGAAATATATATAACCCTAATTTACCTTGTTAGTTGAACAAACCACCCACAGGATGATCAAAACCCTCTAGTGACATGTCTTTATCTGTGTTAATAAAGCTGAACTTCTCCAGCCTAAACACACTATCGCAGCAAGCTCTCTCACCTTAGCTGGGAAATACAAAACACACCATTAATGCATGTTTCACGAGGACGTATTCTACTCCCCTCCATAAAATGAAACTTGTATTCTATTGTTCTTCATACACGTTTTTTCCCAGACTCCAATGTCAAAAAACCTGATCAGTGTTGAGTCTTTCGTAACGTGAAGAGGTCATACACAGAACTTTGAGCTGTTTGCCCTTCGGATCATAGCCCAAATACATTTCTTGAGTCTTCTCTGTGTACTCTTCACTTTCCCTCTAGGTAAACCCTCCTGTCCTGTGGCAAGGTTACAAATCACCAGACACCTTTCTTAACCATCCCTGAAGCAAGACTAACCTAAAGATCGGTGTGCATATATCAGTTGGAACATATTCGGGTCGGGAAAAGACGTATGATAAGGGTTGGCTACAAGAGAAGAGTTATCCTCTGGATCATGAGGCTGAGGTGTAGAGTAGAAAAACAACTTGTCAATGTCAAAATGTTGCCAGCAGGTTGTACGGTGAAAAACTCAGTGAAATCAGGACGACGGAGTATGGACGCCCAAGATTTCGATACGGACTCCTACCACTGGTTAGTAAATGGGAATAAGTTCCAGACTTACTCTTCAGCGACCATATGTGGATTGAAAATTATGACAGGATGCCTACAAGAGTCAGACTTGCTTCTTGGGGTATACCATTACCAACTCAATGCTGTCTCTGCTCCCAAGCACCTGAAGATAGAGACCATTTACTCCTAACTTGCGAGTATAGCTTTGTCATCTGGAAATGGGTTCTGCTTAGGCTTCGTCCCTCTGGGAGATTGTTTTATAACTGGCAGGAGCTGCTCTCATTGGTTGAAAGCCGATAGCCAACAAGCTCCAGCAACGCTCCATTGTCTGGTGGCCCACGCAACGGTATATCATCTGTGGAAACAGAGAAACAATGTCCTCTTTAACAGCACCCACATTACACCGGAGTCAGATCATCAAGTGCATAGACCGGGACATTCACAACACCATCCACGCAAGAAACAGGAGGAAGAGATTCCTCAATTTTCTATCTCTTTGGAGAATCACCACAAATGTTCCCTAATTATCTCTCTGTTTTTTACTTCTTTTTTGCTAGAGAAACAATTTTAGATTAGTGTTTCTACTCTTGTAAAAACTCTTTTATTCATTTATGATATTAACATCCTTAGAAAAAAAAAAGATTTCGATACGCAACGAAACCTAGCTATAGACTTTAGCGGTACTCTAGTAAAAATATCGATGAGCAGACCAAATGGGATTGGGTCTGAGTATTAGTTCGAAGGTTGTGTTTCATGTATGGAGGCTGTTAATAATAGATTTTCTGAGAACTTCTGCTCCAAATGTTTCATGATGATGTTACAAACCTTAGAGCATGTACATCAATGAACCCCCTTTTGGGGTTCATTGGAATTTTTTATTAATTTTCGTGTGGAACCAGTAATAGTGATGAACCTGTATTGAGATTAAGCCTCCATTAATGAACCCGAGATGGAGTTCTTAGAATAAAAAAATAATTAAAATAAAAATAAAAACTTAATTTTTTTTTATATAAATTATTCAATACATAGAGAAATCATAAACATAGAAAGATTATTCATCTTGATTACCAAACTTTTGCCATATATTTTCAACTAAATCAGCTTTTAAACGATCATGTATCTGTTGATCCCGAATTTGATTGCGAATGGCACGCATTTGACCAATGTTAGAAAGGCTTTCGGTAGCGGAGATGACATCAACATGGGAACTTCTGCTTGACTCTCCTGTTTGGAATCCCGTTATATCACCCTGCGTGAATCGTTCTCGTTCGTCCTCCACTATCATGTTGTGCAGTATGATACAAGCTCTCATAATCCTTCCTAACTTTTCCTTGTCCCATAGTAATGCTGGGTTTTTAACTATTGCAAACCTCGCTTGCAATACTCCGAAAGCACGTTCGACATCTTTTCTGACGGACTCTTGATGTTGAGCAAATAACGCTGCTTGTGGACTTTGAGGAAGTGAGATTGATTGGATAAATGTTGACCATTTTGGATAAATGCCGTCGCTAAGGTAGTAAGCCATACGATAGTTGTGGTTGTTGACCTTGAAATTAACTTTAGGAGCTCGACCTTGTACAATGTCATCAAAAACCGGTGAGCGATCGAGAACATTAATATCGTTGAGGGTACCTGGAAGTCCGAAAAATGAGTGCCATATCCATAAATCTTGTGATGCCACCGCCTCTAACACAATTGTCGGCTTTCTTGAACCACGTGTGTACTGGCCTGCCCAAGCTGTTGGGCAGTTTTTCCACTCCCAATGCATGCAGTCGATGCTGCCTATCATCCCTGGAAACCCGCGTACCTCTCCAAGATCCAATAATCGTTGAAGATCATCAGTTGTAGGTCTTCTTAGAAACTCATCTCCAAACAATTGTATTATCCCAGTGGTGAAATTATCCAAACATAAAAGGGCAGTACTTGAACCTAGTCGGAGATATTCGTCATAGCTATCTCCTGATTGACCATACGCCAGCATACGTATTGCTGCTGTACACTTTTGAAGTGCAGAAAGTCCGTACCTTCCGTGACCATTTCTTCTTTGCTCAAAATATGGAACATGATTTCTTAAAGCATCCACAATGCGAAGGAACAATGGCTTGTGCATTCGAAAACGCCTCCTAAACATTCCCGCTGAGTATGTAGCATGTTCCCTGAAATAGTCGTTCCATAGTTGACTTTGTCCTAGTTCCCGTTCTCTTTCGTGGTAAACTCTCCGTTTCCGCACTTGCCCTGCACTTTGAAGTAATCTGTTGAAGGTTTCCTCAAATTGTTCTTCGAACTGTTCTTCAACCGCATCATCAATAGCTTCGTCTAAGTCACTGGAAGATGAGGAAGACATCTGCAAAATTTTCGAAATTTATATAAAAATTAAAAATTTGAAAATCTAACTTTTTATAAGAAAAATAAAAATTTCTAAATTTTTGCCGTGTGAGATTTTTAAAAGGTATTATAATACTATGTTTAAATTTCTATAAGAAAAATAAAATTATAAAGAAAAATAAAATTATTGAGATTTTTATAAGAAAAATAAAAATTTCTAAATTTCAATGATTTAATCCCATGTTTTTAATATTTATCTAGTTTCATTTCTATTACTGAAATATTGAGATATTAAATTATAAATAGTAGTAATATGGTGGTGGATTTTGCAGTTAAACACATAAAAATTTGACCATAATCCAAAAGAAAAATAAAAATTACCTACTTTGCCTTGTGATCAGTTACTTTGCCGTGTGATCACCACCAAACGTAAATTACTCTACCATTTCACATATTTTTGTTGTGATGTTTGATGATCATGCAAACATAAATTTGTTGGGAAATTTGATTACAAGAAGGAGTAGACAAATATTTGAAGATAAGAAGATACAGAGAGCATACTTGAAGACAAATATTTGATTGTACATTTGAGATAAAGAGTAGCAATATATATAGAGTTTCATAGTAGAGAATACAACCCGTGACAACATAAAACAAGTGTAGAGAGTTACAAAAAACTACACTTTCCCGTGACTACCTAGAACAAGTGCATAGACTTACAAAATAATGCACATTTCCTAACCCGTGAAACAAACAAACATAAACAACCCATGCAACCTAGAGAAGTGAGTAGATAAGCAAGTTGAGAAGTCAGTAGACAAGCCTGTAGAGAAGTACACCCCGTGACAACCTGCAAAACCAGAACAAGTAAATATATCAACTTAATATAACAACTAAACAAATCAAGCAAGTCTATGAAAAGAAATAAATCAACCAACCAACACAATTAATATATCAAAGCATTTCTGCAAGTAGTTTGTTTTTAAGACAGACTTCCAAATCAGATAAAGGATCTTTGCTTGCGAGGAGACGCTCAAGGAGCCTCTGTCTCAAAATCTTCTCTTTCACCTCTAGGATGCTCTCAAGCTGATCATACGCAGCTTCTTGACCATGCTTCTTGCGTTTGCCTGCTTTGCAAGCTTTTACACCAGGAGGCCTAACCTCTGAAGCGTCGGGTACCGTCTCCTCATCAGCTTCCTTCCGTTTGTCCTTTGCACCCTCTCTCACCAAAGTCTCTCCACGCGTTTTCCATTTCTGTTCAAACCTAAGTTCTCTCCACGCGTGTTCCATGACGAACTTGTACCCTACTTCAGTTAAGAACATGTCATGCGCCGCCTGCATGACATCGTTCTCACTTTGGCCACTAGACTGCTCCTTCAAAGCGGCCTCATAGGTTCCCACAAACTTCCCGACATCGCCATTCATCCTCCCCCACCTCTGTTTACACTGACTTGAGTCTCTAGTTGGAAAGCCACCTAACACCAACACCTCGCTTGCATTGTAGTACTGCTCTATTCTCTTCCAAAAGGCCGTTGCCTTCTGCTCGTTGCTGACAATGGGATCTTTGCTGGTGTTCAACCAAGCACTGATCAACACAATGTCTTCTTTAGGCGACCACTTCCTCCTTTCTAGGGGTTTGGGTTTATGAGAAGAAGCGGGTTGGGTTTGGGAGGGAGGAACATAGTTTTGGGTTTGAAGAAAGTCAGAAGAGCCTAACTCTATGGGTACCCTGCCCTGGGACATTAACATGTTTACATAACCGTAATGGTTTTGTGAGAGAGGCACCTCTGAAGAATCTAAGTCTATTGGTTGGCCTCTCTGGGAAGTAAACATGTTAACGGATCCGGAATGGTTTTGGGAGGGATGATCCATTGAGGTTTAGGTTTCTAAAGTACTTGTGGTGTTTTCAGAAGCGGAAATTTAGATTCTATTTAAACTAGTTTTGGATAAAGCATTCATTACCTAGTTAATTACACAACTACTTAAACACAAAGAGCATTCATTGCACACAAGCAAGTTGTAGTTACACATCAAATCAGTCGAAAAAATCTACTAAAGCTAAGTACAATCACATTCATCACACTCACCAACAACCTACAATGAATTAATGAAAGTTTTACTTCAGTTTTAACCGAACTAGTTAGCTCTAATTCTAGTTCTATATCAACCACTAGACACGGGTACATTCACAAAGTTCTAGTTAACTCTAATACTAGTTCACTTTCAACTTCTTTTAGAAGGAGCAATTGAGTGTTACCTTTTGATTTCAATCAAAGCAGACCTTCTCCAAGATTTGGACCTGCACCGTGAGGTTATCAACCTGCTCAGTCAGGTCTTTAACCTGTGCCTGGACATGTAAAAAATGAAGGAACCATGTTAGCAACTTATTCAATAGAGAGTCGACTAAGTACAACAAACTAACCTCAAGTGTCTCAATCTGTTTAAAAGCAACAATCTTTGACAACTCCTTCATCACCTGCTCAGCCTCCACCACACGGTTACTCAGCCGTTCGAGCTCCTGTTCGACACCAACCACCCAAGGCTGACGGTAATGCAATCCATCAACCTTGTATACAACATGAACACAAATCAGTAATACTCAAATTACAAACAATATAGAGCAAGGAGATACAATAAGCCATTTACCTCGTAATTTTTGCACGTGAAGAAGCTTCCCAGGAAGAGTGTCGTACTCGGCCTTCCCCAGAACCTCGTGAATGATTTCCCCACCACACGGACACGCTGTCGGAATCCCGTATTCAGAATCAGCCACGTATCTCACCATGTCCATGTACTCTTGTCGCCTCTTTGAATCTCTTCTCTCTTCTGCGGGATCCATCTGTAACAAACAACAACACTAATCAAAAGAAAATAACGATAGCTCAATCGAACACCAGGGAAGAATTAAACCGTTTATACGAAACCCCCAAATCGATTTTGAAGAAACGATAGATCAATCGAACACAAGGGAAGAAATGAAGAAACGATAGATCAATCGAACACCAGGGAAGAATTAAACCGTTTATACGAAACCCCCAAATCGATTTTGAAGAAACGATAGATCAATCGAACACAAGGGAAGAAATGAAGAAACGATAGATCAATCGAACACCAGGGAAGAATTAAACCCTTTATACGAAACCCCCAAATCGATTTTGAAAGCCCTAAAATCGAAGAAGAAGAAACTCGACGAGATTTAACGGTGATTCTACTCGAAACTCACCTGAGATCGAAGAGGAGAGAGTTCGTCGCCGATTAGATGGTGAAAAGTCGACGGGATTGGATCGCCCGATCAATCGCCTCTTCGGTGGAAGGAACCCTAGTTTTTCGAGAAGAATAGAGAATGAAGTGAATCGCGACAAACCCGTCTTTCTTCGGTTTCAACCCGAAAAGCTGTGGCCAACAGGGAGACGACGCGTGGCCATGAACCTCTATCCGTCGGGTTCACGCTGGATATACGGTTCACAATATTAAACCCATTTTTCATTTATTTTAATAATTTCGGGCTTTATAAACCCAGCCCATGAACCTCTTAAAAACTCTCAATGTACATGCTCTTAGAAGCGCTTCGGAGGTCAAGTAAGCAAATACGCCCTTCTTTCTCGACTCTTGTATTTGCTTGCTTGCTTTATATGCAAGAATCCTAAGTGGGCTTTATTAGGCCCAAAATATAATATATGACAACGATCCTAGACTAGTGACAAAGATGACAAAAGCATCCACCGTGGGATCATCCCGTCGCCTCCTCAGCCGCCTCCGTCTACCGTAGCTTGTGATAAAAATAAACATTTCGATTTGCACACAAGACAACATCATCTTCTTTGATATCCAGACATATAGACTTAAACTCGTTTAGATAAATAAGTAAATTTCTTGTCAATGAATTGATCTTATATTCTGAGAAATTTATTTATCATGCATTAATTTTTCAAATCTTACATTTGTAGACAGCAATAATTCACAAATAGGTTTTGAACTTTTGATCCATAGACATGAAATCTTGAAGACGTTAGCGTGTAAAATATTAATTTCTGGTTAAACCAAAAATCTAAAAAACATTTCGTATAAAATTTGGATGCCGGTTAATAACACTTTACATGTAACGCCCCGACCCGCCTATGGCTAATGGGCCACCCACGCCCGCTCTCTCGGCCCGTGGGCTCCATCCCATCCGACGGTCGGTCGTTAATTTCCGAAGGCTCGAAATCATCGTTTACTGACCTGCAATCACCACCGACCTTTTCCCGTGCTTTGGCCTCACTCGCGACGCTTATCGCAGCACTTCCCGATAGGTCACCCATCTTTCCACTACTCCAGCTCAAGCACGCTTAACTCTGGAGTTCTTTCTGGATGTGCTCCGGAAAAGGTAAGTCGACTTTGGTGACATAGGTAGCCAAATCAATTCTCTTATGCCTTTCCACATATCACAACTTCGGGATGTTACAATTCACCCTCTCAAAGAATGCAAGCGTCCTCGTTAAGCCCACGACAGGTCTCAAGACGCCTCTCGGATCAGAACCGAGACAGCTAACCAGCTCGATACCACTTGTAGCGCCCGACCGCCTATGGCTAATGGGCCACCCGCCCGCTCTCTCGCCCGTGGGCTCCATCCCATCCGACGGTCGGTCGTTAATTTCGAAGGCTCGAAATCATTGTTTACTGACCTGCAATCACCACCGACCTTTTCCGTGCTTTGGCCTCACTCGCGACGCTTATCGCGAATCACTTCCGATAGGTCACCCATCTTTCCACTACTCCAGCTCAAGCACGCGTAACTCTAGAATTCTTTCGGGATGTGCTCGGAAAAGGTAAGTCGACTTTGGTGACATAGGTAGCCAAATCAATTCTCTTATGCCTTTCCACATATCACAACTCGGGATGTTACAATTCACCCCCTCTCAAAGAACGCAACGTCCTCGTTGCGCCCCACGACAGGTCTCAAGACGCCTCTCGGATCAGAACCGAGACAGCTAACCAGCTCTGATACCACTTGTAACGCTCTGACCCGCCCACGGCTAATGGGCCACCCACGCCCGCTCACTCGGCCTGTGGGCCCCATCCCATCCGACGGTCGGTCGTTAATAATTCCGAAAGGCTCGAAATCATTGTTTACTGACCCTGCAATCACCACCCGACCTTTTCCCGTGCTTTGGCCTCACTCACACGCTATTGCGAATCACTTCCCGATAGGTCACCCATCCTTCCACTACTCCAGCTCAAGCACGCTTAACTCTGGAGTTCTTTCTGGATGTGCTCCGGAAAAGGTAAGTCGACTTTGGTGACATAGGTAGCCAAATCAATTCTCTTATGCCTTTCCACATATCACAACTTCGGGATGTTACAATTCACCCCTCTCAAAGAATGCAACGTCCTCGTTAAGCCCCACGACAGTCTCAAGGCGCCTCTCGGATCAGAACCGAGACAGCTAACCAGCTCGATACCACTTGTAGCGCCCGACCGCCCACGGCTAATGGGCCACCCACGCCACTCGCCTGTGGGCCCCATCCCATCCGACGGTCGGTCGTTAATAATTCGAAGGCTCGAAATCATTGTTTACGACCTTGCAATCACCACCGACCTTTCCTTGTGCTTTGGCCTCACTCACACGCTATCGCGAATCACTTCCCGATAGGTCATCCATCCTTCCACTACTCCAGCTCAAGCACGCGTAACTCTAGAATTCTTTCAGGATGTGCTCCGGAAAAGGTAAGTCAACTTTGGTGACATAGGTAGCCAAATCAATTCTCTTAAGTCTTTCCATATATCACAACTCGGGATGTTACAATTCACCCCCTCTCAAAGAATGCAACGTCCTCGTTAAGCCCCACGACAGTCTCAAGGCGCCTCTCGGATCAGAACCGAGACAGCTAACCAGCTCGATACCACTTGTAGCGCCCGACCGCCTATGGCTAATGGGCCACCCGCCCGCTCTCGGCCCGTGGGCCCCATCCCATCCGACGGTCGGTCGTTAATTTCGAAGGCTCGAAATCATTGTTTACTGACCCTGCAATCACCACCGACCTTTTCCGTGCTTTGGCCTCACTTTCGCCGCTATCGCAGCACTTCCGATAGGTCACCCATCTTTCCACTACTCCAGCTCAAGCACGCTTAACTCGGAGTTCTTTCGATGTGCTCCGGAAAAGGTAAGTCGACTTTGGTGACATAGGTAGCCAAATCAATTCTCTTATGCCTTTCCACATATCACAACTTCGGGATGTTACAATTCACCCCTCTCAAAGAATGCAAGCGTCCTCGTTGCCCACAACAGGTCTCAAGGCGCCTCTCGGATCAGAACCGAGACAGCTAACCAGCTCGATACCACTTGTAACGCTCGACCGCCCACGGCTAATGGGCCACCCACGCCCGCTCACTCGGCCCGTGGGCCCCATCCCATCCGACGGTCGGTCGTTAATAATTCCGGAAGGCTCGAAATCATTGTTTACTGACCCTGCAATCACCACCCGACCTTTCCTTGTGCTTTGGCCTCACTCACACGCTATCGCGAATCACTTCCCGATAGGTCATCCATCCTTCCACTACTCCAGCTCAAGCACGCTTAACTCTAGAATTCTTTCTGGATGTGCTCCGGAAAAGGTAAGTCAACTTTGGTGACATAGGTAGCCAAATCAATTCTCTTAAGTCTTTCCATATATCACAACTCGGGATGTTACAATTCACCCTCTCAAAGAATGCAACGTCCTCGTTAAGCCCCACGACAGTCTCAAGGCGCCTCTCGGATCAGAACCGAGACAGCTAACCAGCTCGATACCACTTGTAGCGCCCGACCGCCCGGCTAATGGGCCACCCGCCCGCTCTCTCGGCCCGTGGGCCCCATCCCATCCGACGGTCGGTCGTTAATTTCGAAGGCTCGAAATCATTGTTTACGACCTTGCAATCACCACCGACCTTTTCCGTGCTTTGGCCTCACTCACACGATATTGCGAATCACTTCCGATAGGTCACCCATCTTTCCACTACTCCAGCTCAAGCACGCTTAACTCGGAGTTCTTTCGATGTGCTCCGGAAAAGGTAAGTCGACTTTGGTGACATAGGTAGCCAAATCAATTCTCTTATGCCTTTCCACATATCACAACTCGGGATGTTACAATTCACCCCTCTCAAAGAATGCAACGTCCTCGTTAAGCCCCACGACAGTCTCAAGGCGCCTCGGATCAGGCAGGACAGCTAACCAGCTCGATACCACTTGTAGCGCCCGACCGCCCGGCTAATGGGCCACCCACGCCACTCGCCTGTGGGCCCCATCCCATCCGACGGTCGGTCGTTAATAATTCGAAGGCTCGAAATCATTGTTTACGACCTTGCAATCACCACCGACCTTTCCTTGTGCTTTGGCCTCACTCACACGATATTGCGAATCACTTCCGATAGGTCATCCATCCTTCCACTACTCCAGCTCAAGCACGCTTAACTCGGAGTTCTTTCGATGTGCTCCGGAAAAGGTAAGTCAACTTTGGTGACATAGGTAGCCAAATCAATTCTCTTAAGTCTTTCCATATATCACAACTTCGGGATGTTACAATTCACCCCTCTCAAAGAATGCAACGTCCTCGTTAAGCCCCACGACAGTCTCAAGGCGCCTCTCGGTCAGGCGGGGCGGCTAACCAGCTCGATACCACTTGTAGCGCCCGACCGCCCGGCTAATGGGCCACCCACGCCGCTCTCGCCCGTGGGCCCCATCCCATCCGACGGTCGGTCGTTAAATTTCCGAAGGCTCGAAATCATTGTTTACTGACCTTGCAATCACCACCCGACCTTTTCCCGTGCTTTGGCCTCACTCACACGATATTGCGAATCACTTCTCGATAGGTCACCCATCCTTCCACTACTCCAGCTCAAGCACGCTTAACTCTGGAGTTCTTTCTGGATGTGCTCCCGAAAAGGTAAGTGCACTTTGGTGACATAGGTAGCCAAATCAATTCTCTTATGCCTTTCCACATATCACAACTCGGGATGTTACATTACAGTTTTTTTTTTGTAAGATTAAAGACTCGTATCAGATTCTTTGGACTCGGAGTTGGGGACGAAATTCGTATCAGATTGTTTATATGGTCTATAACCAAGAACCACGTTCATCGCACGAACTAATTTAAACTCTTTTTCTTTTGCTCAAATTTAAACTATCTTATTCTCTGGCTTTTAGCCTTTTGTATTTTATACCACACAATATATTTGTTATCTGGCTTTTAGACTTTTGTATTATTCAATATTCGCCAACAACCATGACGAGAAATATTATACACTGATGCAATGCGCCAACGTTTTTTTCGTTTTCCTGTGTGTTTCAATATATCTGTATTTTCTTGCGGTTCATTATGAAATAGACTAAAAGACGAAACAATAAATAATAGGCAGTCACGAATCCTTTTCATATAGAGACGATCGAACTTAATTATGAACTGTCCACTAAATAAAGAATTTATTAGAAAATAAAGTATTCACAAATAAAAAGATTATATATGAAGTTGTTTAGCAGAGAGAGAGATATCAAGAAGATCACGATAGGAAGAGCATTAACTCTATTTATCACATATCCATGGACAAGATATTATCATCCTCCAGCCAGGAAAGAAAGCCGATTCGATGCAAAGCAGCAATATGTAGAAAAGCAGGAGAAGCATTGGTGATCGAAGAGATCCACGTTTATCCACCTCAAGCTTACGAAGTTAGGATTAAGATCATATGCACAACTCTTTGTCACACCGATCTTGCTTTCTCGAAATATGACAGTGTAAGATACACATTTTTATTTAACCAAAACAAGAACGATATACTACGTTTTTTGCATGGGAAAGTCCATACATATAATCAAATCCTTCACCAAAACTTTTGAATTTTCCAGGGACCACTCGCAAGGTTTCCTCGAATTCTAGGACACGAAGCAGTCGGGTAAACCTTCTTTCTAATTGTCAAAAGATATTGAACTTTTTTTCAAGAATTTGCCTAAATAATTACTGTTATTGTAATATATCCAGTGTGGTCGAGAGCACAGGTGAACATGTAGATACTTTCAAACAAGGCGACGTCGTATTGCCAGTATTTCACCCTCACTGTGAAGAATGTAGAGACTGCAAATCTTCAAAGGGCAACTGGTGCTCGAGATTTGCCGAAGATCTCACGTCAAACACGCGACGATACGGAATGGCTTCGAGGTTCAAGGACACTATGGGAGAAGATATTCACCATTTTTTCTTTGTCTCGAGTTTTACTGAATATACCGTCGTAGATATCGCTCATCTCGTTAAAATCTCTCCTGAAATTCCCGTTGATAGAGCGGTTTTGCTCAGTTGTGGTGTCTCCACAGGTTCCATATTTTCTTCTTCAGTATCTGTTGCCTTAGTGTTCGTAGTAGAGATATATATTCTAAATATTATTGGTGAAAACGTAGAAAAAAGTAGAAACCAGGGGTGTGGTGGTTATTTTAGAAAGTTAGATATAGATACAATAATTTGAAAAGATGGGGCTAATCACTGATGATTTGTGACGTTACATGCGTCAGGAATTGGAGCAGCTTGGAAAACGGCTGACATTGAAGAAGGCTCCACCGTTGCAGTTTTTGGCCTTGGTGCTGTTGGACTAGCGGTATTCATTTTCTTTTATTATATAAAACTTTTTCTTCTATAAAGAAAACTATATTACTTTCGCAAATTGTACCCCCTCCCTCATTTGTTAGTTTGATCCATTAATAATCCATTTGCTATATCAAAAATTTAAGTGATTTAATAAATAGGTTGGAGAAGGAGCCAGGCTGCGGCGGGCAGCACAGATCATCGGTATTGATATCAATCCTGATAAATTCGCGTTAGGTAAAGTTGTGATATATTAAAATAAATATTTTGTCTTTTAATTTCATACTAGGTGGTCGCCCGCGCCCTACGCGGAGTGAGTAGATTAGATGAAATTATTAATTTTAATTTTTAGATTAAATAAAGGTATACTAAATATAGAAAATGTACATATTTCCAAAAAAAAACACATTACATAACTTGTTTATATTATATTTTATTTGTAATCCGCGTCCTGCGCGCGGGATGAGTAGATTAGATAAAATTATTAATTTTAATTTTTAGATTAAATAAAGGTATACTAAATATAGAAAATGTACATATTTCAAAAAAAACACATTACATAACTTGTTTATATTATATTTTATTTGTCCTCGAGATAATGTAAGAGAGTAAATAAGAATCATAATATTAAAGCAAAAATTAAAATAATATAAATTATTATTAAGTATAGATAAAACAAAACATAAGCGATAGAATAAAAAAAATTGAGAAAAACATCTGCGGCGAATAGTGCCTTCAGAACTCTCCATTTGCAATCCTATTATGATTATTTAAAAAAATGACAACTTTGCAGCAATAAATATATGATTTAAGTGAATTGTGAACGAAATGAATTACCTCATTCTGAAAGCATCGATTTCTGGAACATCATTGGACTCAAAGACAATTTTGGAAATACCATCAATGTTAGTAACATTCTTTAATCGACCTTTTCTGAAATATAAAATAATATTAGCAAAATAACAGATAATATAATCTACGAGAATATATATACGATACTAAAAATTACAATACATTACCTGCTCCCAATTAATTTTCCAAATGCAGATGTAATTTTAATATGATTATAGAACACAAAGCAGCTTGATACATGAAATTAGATTATGAAAACTTACATTAGAATCAATAAGCATCATCTCAATGATTAGTCCACGAGCAGTATTGCTTCCACAAGCGAACAATACTCACCTTCACTCTCCACATGGTCTTGAAGGGCTTCAAGTCGTGAGTTAAACAATGCCATAATACAGGCTAAATTATTTTTGACCAACTGCATTAAATTTTACAGTATATACTAAATTCTACTCATTTTGATTAACTAAATGAAAAGAAATGTAATTAGGCTACTATCAAAATCACATATTTTGATTAAACTTCTTTCATATTAATTTTTCGAATTTAAAAACAGAAGCGTTTACAAACTAATCAATTTGAACATGTCGTTAAAATATAATGTAGAACCAGCATAGTAATTTAATACAATCATATTGCAATTTAGATTAAAGTGATTAATATTATTAAAATTAGTCAATAATGTGTTATTTAGAATTTAATCCTGATTACAAATAACACAATTGTGATTAAAATTTGATATACTCTACGTAATTTGATATACTCTCGTAA
This sequence comes from Brassica carinata, assembly GCA_016771965.1. Lineage (NCBI taxonomy): Eukaryota > Viridiplantae > Streptophyta > Magnoliopsida > Brassicales > Brassicaceae > Brassica > Brassica carinata. The sequence goes on from JAAMPC010000067.1 coordinate 112,679, forward strand.
TTTGATATACTCTACGTAATTTGATATACTCTACGTAATTTGATATACTTTACTCTACATATTTTGATTAAACTTCTTTCATATTAATTTTTCGAATTTAAAAACAGAAGCGTTTACAAACTAATCAATTTGAACATGTCGTTAAAATATAATGTAGAACCAGCATAGTAATTTAATACAATCATATTGCAATTTAGATTAAAGTGATTAAGATTATTAAAATTAGTCAATAATGTGTTATTTAGAATTTAATCCTCATTACAAATGACACAATTCGAATACATGAAAGGAATACATAATATAAACAATATATATATATATGTGCAAGGCACCTACCCTTAGGGTTAACTCGACGCAATTAATAGCCATAATAATAGCTAATCAATCGAAATATCTGTCCGAATATATTGATTGCCTTGTTCCTAATTTTATACAATTGTTAGTTGTAAATTCGGAAGCAACTCGATTAATGTGAATCGCAAATTAATCTCTTTCAGCAATCATTGGTGAGAGTGATTGTGGACATTGAATCTCTAATACCTTAAAAAGAGTGTAAATATAAAGAATAAATACAAATTATAGGCATAATCGTATATAGATTCCTAATGTGTGATAAATTTAAAGAGAATAGAATTAAAAACCTGCAAATCACGGTGATTGTTAATCGAAATTGATGTATTAAATTTTAATTTACGGTATCAAAGGCATAATTAAGGCAAACAATGCCATAATACAGGCTAAATTATTTTTTGACCAACTGCATTAAATTTTACAGTATATACTAAATTCTACTCATTTTGATTAACTAAATGAATCGTAGTTTAATCAAAATATCAAAATGACATAAAAAATACTCTGCTCTACATATTTTGATTTTATATGTGATTTTGATATTTTGATTAAACTTCTTTTTTCATATTAATTTTTTCGAATTTAAAAAACAGAAACGTTTACAAACTAATCAATTTGAACATGTCGTTAAAATATAATGTAGAACCAGCATAGTAATTTAATACAATCATATTGCAATTTAGATTAAAGTGATTAAGATTATTAAAATTAGTCAATAATGTGTTATTTAGAATTTAATCCTGATTACAAATAACACAATTGTGATTAAAATTTGATATACTCTAATACCTTAAAAAGAGTGTAAATATAGGCATAACGGTATATAGATTCCTAATGTGTGATAAATTTAAAGAGAATAGAATTAAAAACCTCCAAATCACGGTGATAAATTAATTGAAGATGTATTAAATTTTAATTAACGGTATCAAAGGCATAATTAAGGCAAGCAATGCAATAATACCGGCTATATTATTTTTTGACCAACTGCATTAAATTTTACAGTATATACTAATTCTACGTATTTTGATATGTGATTAAAATTTGATATACTCTACGTAATTTGATATACTTTACTCTACATATTTTGATTAACTAAATGAAAAGAAATGTAATTAGGCTACTATCAAAATCACATATTTTGATTAAACTTCTTTCTGACTAAATTTTTTCAAATTTAAACAACATAAACGTTTACAAACTAATCAATTTGAACATGTCGTTAAAATATAATGTAGAACCAGCATAGTAATATATACAATCATATAGCAATTTAGATTAAAGTGATTAATATTATTAAAATTAGTCAATAATGTGTTATTTAGAATTTAATCCTGATTACAAATAACACAATTCTACGTATTTTGATATGTGATTAAAATTTGATATACTCTACGTAATTTGATATATTTTACTCTACATATTTTGATTAACTAAATGAAAAGAAATGTAATTAGGCTACTATCAAAATCACATATTTTGATTAAACTTCTTTTTGACTAAATTTTTTCTAATTTAAACAACATAAACGTTCACAAACTAATCAATTTGAACATGTCGTTAAAATATAACGTAGAATCAGCATAGTAATATATACAATCATATAGAAATTTAGATTAAAGTGATTAATATTATTAAAATTAGTCAATAATGTGTTATTTAGAATTTAATCCTCATTACAAATGACACAATTCGAATACATGAAAGGAATACATAATATAAACAATATATATATATATATAGTCTATGATGAATGAAATATAGTCTACGATGAATGGAATATATAATATAAACAATATATATATATATATAGTCTACGTTCATGTTTAGTGAGGTCTTGAAAATATTGTCATACGTTCGTAATCCTAGAGAACACGAAGCTCGTCCATATTATGAAGCTCGCTTTAATGTAGTCAAAAACCATATAATTATGTTAAGCTATATAAACTACTTACCAATGGCAATTGATGTAATTAGGCTAGTTAACTAAGGGTTTTTAAATATAGGGGTTGAGAGTGATTGTGGAGTTGACAAGTGTAAATGGCACTCATGTAAATCACACATGAAGTGAAGGTTATTTGTTTAGAGTGCTTCTAAAATAATATATAGGGGATTACTATTTTCATTTGGCTTATTCTGACCATTGACCAAGTTGAGTTTGGCACTGTACCCGTGTCCACATTACCAACTCCAAATGCATGATAGTTTATAGGGGTGGACACGGATCGAATATTACCGTATTTTTCAGTATTTGTGATTTGCTTCAGACTTTACGGATATCTGATTTTCCGATTTGCTTTGCTTCGAAAAAATACGGATATTCGGTTTTACGGATATTCGAAAAATTTATGGATATTTGCGAATATTCACGGATATTTATGGATACCTTTTTCACTATGTTTAAAACAAGTAAATCTGAAAATATTATACAAATTTGTTCTTATAAAAGATAAATTAAAACAATAATGAAACTGTTTATTTATAAATTCTTAAAAATTCATAAAAAAATTCTTATAAATTAAATATTTTAAGAAGAATTGTAGTTTTTTATAAAGATCTTATAATTCTTTTCTTCATATTTTATTTTTATAAGAAATTTTATAAATAAAATTATAAGATTATACATTAAAAACTCTATTTAACTATAGATATATAACTATTTATATAAAAGTCGGAGCGGATCGGATATTCGTCTCTAATTTTTTTAATATTTGTGATTTGCTTCGTTTTTAACGGATAGTGATTTTTAATATTTTCTTTGCTTCGAAGACTTACGGATATTCGGATTTTTCGGATCGAATCGAAACGAATAACGAATCGAATCGAATTTAACGAATAAAATGCCCAGTCCTAATAGTTTATTCGTCCTCTTCCATTATAACCTATAGATGATGATTTCCATTGATCAGTACATGTTTAATTTAAAACTGTATAGTGTGTTATATCTATATCCATGATTAAAACAATACCAAAAAGTTAATCATTTACATAATAAATTATATTATGAAACAATGAAACACCATTTAAAATAAAACAAAAGATTTCCTATTAAACGGTTATTTAATTAACTACATAGATCGGAAAAAATATTATTCAGCATGTACAAACTTAAATATAATTATCTACCTTGCATAGTAGGTAAGAAATTTGGCTTCACGGATTTCGTCAATCCTACCTTGTGTGGAGATAAAAAGATTAGCGAGGTATGTTAAGTAACAGATTACACCATTTCACATATAGATTTCACACCATAATTAAATAAAAATTTCACTATTTGAATTAATTTATTCAAGAAAAATAGAAAAACTTTTATTTATTTGTTTGGATAATCATGAAAAGGTGATTAAAGAAATAGCACGCGGAGGAGTTGACTACAGTTTTGAATGTGTTGGTATAGCTTCTGTATTGAGCGAGGCTTTCATTAGCACCCGCACGGTACGTGTATATCGGATCATGCATTTTCTTATACAGTTTAATATCTTTTTTTTTGAAACATCGATTTTTATTAATTCAAGCCGAAAACGGAAATAGAGATCCGATTACAAACCCGACTCGAACAAAATTACTCAAGTCAAATATTTCCTAACAACATTTGATTTATTATGTATTTAACGATTATAAATAAATTAATTAATTAAATGAAACAGGGTACAGGAAAAACGGTAGCGTTGGGGATAAATCCTGCAGCTCCAGCAGAATTGGATAGTTTTGGTCTTTTCAGAGGAAAACATGTTTGTGGAAGTTTGTTTGGTGGTCTAAAACCCAAGCTAGACATTCCCATTCTCGTAGATCGATACTTAAAGAAGGTGTGTATATATATTTATTTTATTACAGTTTTGTTAATGCATACAAGTTGTACTTTTTTTCAATGTTACATGTCATGATTTCATTGGATTAACACTTGCAGGAGCTTAATCTGGATAGTTTTATCACACATGAACTGCAATTTGAAGATATCAACAAGGCTTTCGACTTATTAGAGAAAGGAAAGTCTCTCCGGTGCATTCTCTGGATGGATAAGAAATAAGTATTTTCATGTTAGACGACCAACAAAATATTTTATGTAAAAAGGTGATGTATTACTAAGTCTTCTCATCAGCAAAAGTTTTCGAGATAAACTTATAGTCTACGGTTAGTAGACATGGAAAGGGGGACGAAGGAGCCGAGGTGGACGCGGCTAAAAATATCTTCTCTTAGGTCTTGATTGGTAGAGCATTAGCATTAGCATTATGCTCTACATTATCCAATCAACATTTGTTAGAAAAATATTTAGAAAAGCATTTACTAAATGCTAATGCTCTCCAAATATTCTCTGGCAAATGCTCTCATATGAAGCTTTTGAAAGAGCATTTGCATTTATAATTTATAAATTTAAGAATAATATATAATTAGTTCATTTATTTGATTTTTAATAATATCATAAAATTATTTTTATATCCAGAAAATAAAAATTTTATTTCTAAAATAAATTTACCATATAAATATTTATTAAAATATTATTTCACATTTAAAATATAATATAATTATATTTAATTATATAAATTATATTTAAAATTAATTATATAAATTAAATTATATAAATTAGATAAATTGATTATATAAATTATATAAAATAATTATATAAATTATATTTTAAATTAGCTATATAAATTAAATTATATTTTAAAATATAATATAATTAAATTAATCATATAAATTAAATTATATTTTAAATGCGAAATATTATTTTTAAAAATGGATTTTTTAATTGTAAAAATTATTTTTTAAAATAACATTTTCGATATAATCATAATTTTTGAAATTTGTAAATAAAATAAAGTAATTATATATATTAAAAATATATTCATTATAAATAAATATATTATATATTATATACTAATTTTAATAATAATTTTAAATAACATGTCCATACTGCTCTACCAATCAATCTACAAAACAGTTTAGCAAAAGCATCAGACTTAAAGACATCTTTTATAGCATAACGATCTTGCTTTCTCATGCTGCACCTTGTCGGAACCTTAGTCACCAAAATGTGTGTTTTGACTTTTCTAGTTCATTATATGTTTCGACTACTTTTGTAATCTTCTAAAAATCTTTTGCAAATCTGTATAGCTACGGTCATATTCATGTCTTGTAACCGGATTTGAAAACTTAAGTAAGTTCAGTAAAAAAAAACTCTTATCTCTATTCAAGATTTAAAGATCACCAAGTGTGTCTATATATTCAAGTTTAAATATCATCAAGTGTAACATTAAAACCTCTTACATTGAAAAATGTTAATTGATTTATTTTGACCAAAATATTCCAACAATAAATATGTTAATCTAAACCCGTTTTGGAAACCACCAAAATTACCTTGTTGAAAAATAAATTAAAGATTACCTTCCAAAACTAGCCAAGATACCCATTAATTGGTTTTAGATTTGGTATTTGAATATATACGTTCGAAATCAGGTTCATAAGACATTAATGATCACAAAAGCATTTGTTGAATGTGTGTATAAATACATACACAACACATCATATTCAACAGTAAGATATAGAGAAGATTATAATTTTTACTTGCACAAAAGAGTGAAAATATAAAATTAACACATTAAGAGAATCATGAGATCTGCTACTGTTTTTATGGTTTCTTGTATTCTCATGTTTTTCGTTCTGATCCATGTCAAAGGTAACACATCTCTTTGTTTTTATTAGTTTTACGTAAAAGTTAACAACTCTAAACTTTGCGAAGTACGCTGTTTCTTTGGAAAAGTGGTAGACCATGTTCTAATTTTAAGCTTGTTGAATTATCACTAACTTGAATATCTTTTGTTAAAAATTTAACAATTTTTGTGTGGTTTATATGAACTAATAGATGTAGAAGCTGGACTGATTCCAATGGGTAGCCTATGCGGTCAGAAGGATATATTTATCGGGGGATGCGGCCATGATGGAAGCACAACGTGCATAAACGACTTTGTTAAGAAAGGAGGTGATGGCAATAGGCCATATAGTTGCAAGTGTGATAACTTTGGCAAAAAACATATATGTCGATGTAAAGTTCCTTGTTAGCTTTAGTTATTATCTTTTTACAACAATAAATGGGAAACTAGTTTGATTCTGGTGTGCATCTTAAATCGATTTGGACGTTAGAGGAAACGCAAAGAAGAAAAGAGATGCAAAAAAAAAAATGAAGTAATAGAGACCTTTTAAAGCCTAGTTTTGTTCAGATTCTGACCATTTTCTTCAGTGATCTGATTAGTTTATTTTGAAAACTGAATTTTGGGAAAAATTGAGTGAAAACAAGTAATTACAATAGCAAGTAATTTTGTGGTTTCGGTGAAGAAACATGATTCAACGATTAGCAGGTGTGCTACGCTGTTCATAATCTGAGGCTCCAAGACGATAATTTGCGTTTATTGAACTAGATTTGAGCTTTAACCATAGGCATGAAGCTCATGCAAGATGAGGACTCTTAATAAGATCCATTATATGCGTATGAATAGAAATGAATCAAACACTAGAGGCTTCTCTGTCTACGGTCATTGATGGAATTTTACGAGTTTTGAATGGTTACAAATGTATATTGTATTGTACTATGAGAGTTTTTGCGATACTCAACCCATCTTTCAAAATTATATGCCCATTGCATTTCTTAATTGGGAAAAACTGCCTCTCTTGGCTCCGGATGCATCAAGCAACTGAAGAACAGTTTTGATAATTGCATAGGTATATTCTGATAAATTCATTCTGTTTATGATAACTGTAGGGTGTATAAAAGGGTATCACTTAAATTTATTGGTTAGGACCATTGCCATTTCATTTATACTTTTGATGAATCTGATTCGGTTATCAAAGTTATACCGAATGAAATCTTAAAAACACCCTCCTATGTACCATGAAACAAGTATGAGTAGTCGATTGGTACACACGTACATATAAGAAGCCGACCAAATAAGCATTACACTAGTCAGTGTAAAATATAATAATTAATCAAACAAATATAACTATAAAAATTATATTTTAAATTAGCTATATAAATTAAATTATATTTTAAAATATAATATAATTAAATTAATCATATAAATTAAATTATATTTTAAATGCGAAATATTATTTTTAAAATGGATTTTTAATTGTAAAAATTATTTTTAAAATAACATTTTCGATATAATCATAATTTTTGAAATTTGTAAATAAAATAAAGTAATTATATATATTAAAAATATATTCATTATAAATAAATATATTATATATTATATACTAATTTTAATAATAATTTTAAATAACATGTCCATATCGCTTCTACCAATCAATCTACAAAAGCAGGTTTAGCAGCATCACAGAACATGACATCGCTTTTTATATACGATCTTAACGCTTTCATCTAACGCGTCGAACCTTAGTCACCAAAATGTGTGTTTTGACTTTTCTAGTTCATTATATGTTTCGACTACTTTTGTAATCTTCTAAAATCTTTTGCAAATCTGTATAGCTACGGTCATATTCATGTCTTGTAACCGGATTTGAAAACTTAAGTAAGTTCAGTAAAAAAAAACTCTTATCTCTATTCAAGATTTAAAGATCACCAAGTGTGTCTATATATTCAAGTTTAAATATCATCAAGTGTAACATTAAAACCTCTTACATTGAAAAATGTTAATTGATTTATTTTGACCAAAATATTCCAACAATAAATATGTTAATCTAAACCCGTTTTGGAAACCACCAAAATTACCTTGTTGAAAAATAAATTAAAGATTACCTTCCAAAACTAGCCAAGATACCCATTAATTGGTTTTAGATTTGGTATTTGAATATATACGTTCGAAATCAGGTTCATAAGACATTAATGATCACAAAAGCATTTGTTGAATGTGTGTATAAATACATACACAACACATCATATTCAACAGTAAGATATAGAGAAGATTATAATTTTACTTGCACAAAAGAGTGAAAATATAAAATTAACACATTAAGAGAATCATGAGATCTGCTACTGTTTTTATGGTTTCTTGTATTCTCATGTTTTTCGTTCTGATCCATGTCAAAGGTAACACATCTCTTTGTTTTTATTAGTTTTACGTAAAAGTTAACAACTCTAAACTTTGCGAAGTACGCTGTTTCTTTGGAAAAGTGGTAGACCATGTTCTAATTTTAAGCTTGTTGAATTATCACTAACTTGAATATCTTTTGTTAAAAATTTAACAATTTTTGTGTGGTTTATATGAACTAATAGATGTAGAAGCTGGACTGATTCCAATGGGTAGCCTATGCGGTCAGAAGGATATATTTATCGGGGGATGCGGCCATGATGGAAGCACAACGTGCATAAACGACTTTGTTAAGAAAGGAGGTGATGGCAATAGGCCATATAGTTGCAAGTGTGATAACTTTGGCAAAAACATATATGTCGATGTAAAGTTCCTTGTTAGCTTTAGTTATTATCTTTTACAACAATAAATGGGAAACTAGTTTGATTCTGGTGTGCATCTTAAATCGATTTGGACGTTAGAGGAAACGCAAAGAAGAAAAGAGATGCAAAAAAAAAAATGAAGTAATAGAGACCTTTTAAAGCCTAGTTTTGTTCAGATTCTGACCATTTTCTTCAGTGATCTGATTAGTTTATTTTGAAAACTGAATTTTGGGAAAAATTGAGTGAAAACAAGTAATTACAATAGCAAGTAATTTTGTGGTTTCGGTGAAGAAACATGATTCAACGATTAGCAGGTGTGCTACGCTGTTCATAATCTGAGGCTCCAAGACGATAATTTGCGTTTATTGAACTAGATTTGAGCTTTAACCATAGGCATGAAGCTCATGCAAGATGAGGACTCTTAATAAGATCCATTATATGCGTATGAATAGAAATGAATCAAACACTAGAGGCTTCTCTGTCTACGGTCATTGATGGAATTTTACGAGTTTTGAATGGTTACAAATGTATATTGTATTGTACTATGAGAGTTTTTGCGATACTCAACCCATCTTTCAAAATTATATGCCCATTGCATTTCTTAATTGGGAAAAACTGCCTCTCTTGGCTCCGGATGCATCAAGCAACTGAAGAACAGTTTTGATAATTGCATAGGTATATTCTGATAAATTCATTCTGTTTATGATAACTGTAGGGTGTATAAAAGGGTATCACTTAAATTTATTGGTTAGGACCATTGCCATTTCATTTATACTTTTGATGAATCTGATTCGGTTATCAAAGTTATACCGAATGAAATCTTAAAAACACCCTCCTATGTACCATGAAACAAGTATGAGTAGTCGATTGGTACACACGTACATATAAGAAGCCGACCAAATAAGCATTACACTAGTCAGTGTAAAATATAATAATTAATCAAACAAATATAACTATAAAGAAACTGGACTTTTCCATCCAAGCAAATTGGTTAGAGTAATGTTCGTGGGAAGCACGTCGATGTGATCTTGTGCAACAACACCAAAGTCTCACCACTACAACTTTGATCTTTAGGCCAATATTAGGACAAGATCGTGTTCACCATAACGTCTAATCTTTCCGGCACAATCTCCATCCAACACTCCCTTAAGTACTTGTCCATCTTTTCTCTTTTCTTAATCTCCCACCTCAAACCCTAAACCCCGTACCGGACCATGACTCTTCTCTCCGTTTTGTGTCTCTCCGTGACACTATTCTTATGTCAGTCCTTGGTTCATGCCGTTAACAACGGCTATTACGGGTATAACCCGGTGGCCAGCTACCTACCCGAGAAACCTCAGAACATCATGAATCCGGTGGACTCGTGTTGGCGGCTCAAATCTGGCTGGGCCGCCAACCGCAAAGATTTAGCCGATTGCGCGGTTGGATTTGGTTCATCTGCCTTGGGCGGCAAGAAAGGTAGTATATATGTTGTCACCAACCCTAATGATAATGCAGTGAACCCTCAACCAGGTTCTCTGCGGTACGGTGTGATCCAAGACAAGCCGCTATGGATCACTTTCGCTAAGGATATGGTTATAACCTTAGAGAATGAGCTCATGGTCAATAGCCACAAGACCATAGATGGGAGAGGGGCAAATGTGGAAATTGCGTACGGACCTTGCATTACGATACAAGAAGTGACGAACGTAATCGTGCACGGGATCAGGATCCACGATTGCAAACCGGGTAAGCAAGGAATGGTGAGGAGTAGCACAACGCACGTAGGTCATCGAAGGGGATCTGACGGTGATGCTATCGCGATTTCCGGTTCGTCTAATATTTGGATCGACCATTGTTACCTAGCGAGTTGTACGGACGGTCTCATCGATGTGATCCACGCTTCCACGGGAATCACCATTTCCAACAACTATTTTACTCAGCATGATAAAGTCAGTTCTATTCATTTTAAAATCATTAACATAGCTGACTAAATGTCTCGAGTTACTAATGTCACATTTTGATGATTTTGCTTGTTATTTATTTATAGGTGATGTTGCTTGGACACAACGATAATTTCGTGCAAGATGTGAAAATGAAAGTGACCGTGGCATTCAACCATTTTGGACCAGGACTTGTGGAGAGAATGCCAAGGTCATTAATCTTTTGTTTGCTAGATCACTAATATAATAACTACATAGATGTAATTTTAATGCAGAGTAGAGGCATAATAATCTATAAAATGTGGTGGCTGCAGGGTACGACGAGGGTACGCTCATGTGGCAAACAATAGATACGATAAATGGATAATGTATGCAATTGGTGGTAGCGCCGATCCAACCATTTTCAGCGAAGGCAACTATTTCATTGCTTCTGATAATTCTAACAGCAAAGAGGTCATTTTTTACTGTATCCTCCTAGTGATATATTTATATCTAATGTTCAAAAAAAATCGTTAGACGGTAATTAGATATTATACAAGAGATTTTTTCTTAGGCAGATGCTTAGATGATTTTTGAATGTTTAGACACATAAAATTTAAAAACTGTTAAAAATTCTTTTGTCCATTATTAATACATTAGCAAAAAAAGTTCCTCCAAATGATATATTAAATTAATGATATTAAAATTGAAATATTATTTATAAATTCATTAAATTGTATTAAAATGTAAAGTGATATTCTTGTAAAACAAAAATTAAAATAATACTTTTTGTGAAACAGATGAAATTAATAATTCATTGACCACGACCACCACCCAAACTTTTCCACTGTTTTAAGTGACGGCAGCTTACCATTGGACGTTTACACGGCTGATAATATCTAGACGTCTTGTTTGGGTCAAGTATCATATAATCAAGATTACATATTATAACGATACCGATGATATTAATGCATGGAAATAGAATGCTAAGCCTAAATAAATTTAATAAACAGGTGACAAAGAGAGAAGTGAAAGGAGGGTGGAACAATTGGAGATGGAGAACTTCAAAAGACGTTTTCAAGAACGGAGCTTACTTCGTTCCTTCTGGTTACGGCAGCGTTGCGCTTCCGTATAGTTCTGCTCAACGATTTCCAGTCGCTCCAGGGAACTTGGTTCCTTCTCTAACCGCAGACGCTGGCCCTCTAAACTGCTACCGCAACCGCCCCTGTTATTAGTATTGAAGAGCTAAGCGCAAATGCAAAGAAAATGTCACATGTGTGTATACATACTCTTTTCACGAGATGTATCTTGTTTTTGGTATATCACGTTATTTTCTTTATTTACTTAGTTTATACCGATTAATATGTTTCGGTCGTGTTTCGATTAAAAAAAAATGTTTCGGTCTGCTGCATGCTTTTTTTTTGTCTGTTGCATGCTTCTGCTACATTATATGTGGTTATGAATAAAATGACACACATCAAGTGTGTGTTGTACAAAATGCTTATTTTGAATTTTGATTGATTATTTGTGTATACATATTTAAAGTTGGAGAGCTTTTCTTAGCCAAGATTACATTTTTTCTCTTTGCAAGAAAAGAATGATACCCTTATCCAAAGGATCTTCCTTACCCATACTTAGCTGGAATTGTCAAGGACTTGGGAGCATCCAGACAATCCGGCGATAAGGAGATCCATAAGCATATGGCTCCTAATGTAATGTTTCGATGGAAACCAAGAATGATGATGAGTTCATAAATTCAAAACTCCGAAGTTTGCATTATGTTCACTATTTTTCTGTTCCACCTACGGGTTTAAGTGGCGGTCTCTCGCTATTCTGGAATGATGACTCTGATATTACAATCCTCGACTCTTCTCCCAACTTAATTGTTACGAGGATCGTTTACAAAGGGGTCACTTCGCATGTTTCTTTCATCTACGGTGCACCAGCAACCACAAACAGAGCGGAGTATTGGCAAAAGATAAGCGATGTGGGTCAAGGAAGGATACTCGTGTTGGCGGCTCAAATCTGGCTGGGCCGCCAACCGCAAAGATTTAGCCGATTGCGCGGTTGGATTTGGTTCATCTGCCTTGGGCGGCAAGAAAGGTAGTATATATGTTGTCACCAACCCTATCGATAATGCAGTGAACCCTCAACCAGGTTCTCTGCGGTACGGTGTGATCCAAGACAAGCCGCTATGGATCACTTTCGCTAAGGATATGGTTATAACCTTAGAGAATGAGCTCATGGTCAATAGCCACAAGACCATAGATGGGAGAGGGGCAAATGTGGAAATTGCGTACGGACCTTGCATTACGATACAAGAAGTGACGAACGTAATCGTGCACGGGATCAGGATCCACGATTGCAAACCGGGTAAGCAAGGAATGGTGAGGAGTAGCACAACGCACGTAGGTCATCGAAGGGGATCTGACGGTGATGCTATCGCGATTTCCGGTTCGTCTAATATTTGGATCGACCATTGTTACCTAGCGAGTTGTACGGACGGTCTCATCGATGTGATCCACGCTTCCACGGGAATCACCATTTCCAACAACTATTTTACTCAGCATGATAAAGTCAGTTCTATTCATTTTAAAATCATTAACATAGCTGACTAAATGTCTCGAGTTACTAATGTCACATTTTGATGATTTTGCTTGTTATTTATTTATAGGTGATGTTGCTTGGACACAACGATAATTTCGTGCAAGATGTGAAAATGAAAGTGACCGTGGCATTCAACCATTTTGGACCAGGACTTGTGGAGAGAATGCCAAGGTCATTAATCTTTTGTTTGCTAGATCACTAATATAATAACTACATAGATGTAATTTTAATGCAGAGTAGAGGCATAATAATCTATAAAATGTGGTGGCTGCAGGGTACGACGAGGGTACGCTCATGTGGCAAACAATAGATACGATAAATGGATAATGTATGCAATTGGTGGTAGCGCCGATCCAACCATTTTCAGCGAAGGCAACTATTTCATTGCTTCTGATAATTCTAACAGCAAAGAGGTCATTTTTTACTGTATCCTCCTAGTGATATATTTATATCTAATGTTCAAAAAAAATCGTTAGACGGTAATTAGATATTATACAAGAGATTTTTCTTAGGCAGATGCTTAGATGATTTTTGAATGTTTAGACACATAAAATTTAAAAACTGTTAAAAATTCTTTTGTCCATTATTAATACATTAGCAAAAAAAGTTCCTCCAAATGATATATTAAATTAATGATATTAAAATTGAAATATTATTTATAAATTCATTAAATTGTATTAAAATGTAAAGTGATATTCTTGTAAAACAAAAATTAAAATAATACTTTTTGTGAAACAGATGAAATTAATAATTCATTGACCACGACCACCACCCAAACTTTTCCACTGTTTTAAGTGACGGCAGCTTACCATTGACGTTTACACGGCTGATAATATCTAGACGTCTTGTTTGGGTCAAGTATCATATAATCAAGATTACATATTATAACGATACCGATGATATTAATGCATGGAAATAGAATGCTAAGCCTAAATAAATTTAATAAACAGGTGACAAAGAGAGAAGTGAAAGGAGGGTGGAACAATTGGAGATGGAGAACTTCAAAAGACGTTTTCAAGAACGGAGCTTACTTCGTTCCTTCTGGTTACGGCAGCGTTGCGCTTCCGTATAGTTCTGCTCAACGATTTCCAGTCGCTCCAGGGAACTTGGTTCCTTCTCTAACCGCAGACGCTGGCCCTCTAAACTGCTACCGCAACCGCCCCTGTTATTAGTATTGAAGAGCTAAGCGCAAATGCAAAGAAAATGTCACATGTGTGTATACATACTCTTTTCACGAGATGTATCTTGTTTTTGGTATATCACGTTATTTTCTTTATTTACTTAGTTTATACCGATTAATATGTTTCGGTCGTGTTTCGATTAAAAAAAAATGTTTCGGTCTGCTGCATGCTTTTTTTTTGTCTGTTGCATGCTTCTGCTACATTATATGTGGTTATGAATAAAATGACACACATCAAGTGTGTGTTGTACAAAATGCTTATTTTGAATTTTGATTGATTATTTGTGTATACATATTTAAAGTTGGAGAGCTTTTCTTAGCCAAGATTACATTTTTCTCTTTGCAAGAAAAGAATGATACCCTTATCCAAAGGATCTTCCTTACCCATACTTAGCTGGAATTGTCAAGGACTTGGGAGCATCCAGACAATCCGGCGTATTAAGGAGATCCATAAGCATATGGCTCCTAATGTAATGTTTCTGATGGAAACCAAGAATGATGATGAGTTCATAAATTCAAAACTCCGAAGTTTGCATTATGTTCACTATTTTTCTGTTCCACCTACGGGTTTAAGTGGCGGTCTCTCGCTATTCGAATGATGACTCGATATTACAATCCTCGACTCTTCTCCCAACTTAATTGTTACGAGGATCGCTTACAAAGGGTCACTTCGCATGTTTCTTTCATCTACGGTGCACCAGCAACCACAAACAGAGCGGAGTATTGGCAAAAGATAAGCGATGTGGGTCAAGGAAGGATACTCGCTACCGACGGGGACTTCAGCTCGCTTTATGAACAAGACGACTACAAGCATCATATGATTCCTCGTCTCTGGCAAAGTTTCTCCTGAGCTTCTTCTTATTCAAGGTTAATAGTTTCTATGTTTGTTAATTTGCATGCTGGATCTGTCTCCTTTTTCTCATTTTCCTGAAAATCTGATGGTGAATACTGTATGATTGTTGATTATTAGTTATTCATAGTTGATTTACATCATCTTATGATGAATCTGAGTTGGATTCACATTGGTTGAGATCGATGATTTTATCTGTTCCCTTTAGTATTTGCTGCTTGCTCATAGTGTGTTGTTCTTCCAGATTCAGATCTTGAAGAAGAATCTCCAAAGGTTTACACTTTTGCTTGAATCGAGCAACAAAGTCGCCATTGGAGGACTGCAATGTT